>LQNK01000680.1:166834-209927 GCA_001586405.1 Phoebis sennae | reverse complement strand
GATTGATGCCTGTACTTTACCTTCTGTGGAAACTATGGGGTTATGCATAAATGTTTGGCACCATTACACCTTTCATTTAGAAGCTTTTGGAAAGGATACAGTTCATTCAGATATAATTTGTGATAGTCACAGGACTTATCACATTGTAAAACATAGCCGATTAATATAATAATAATAATTATAATTTATTTTTAATTCAGATTCAGAGATGTATACAAAATTAGAAATATAGTTAGCTGTTAATGATTTAAAATCTATAAATAAAATAAAATAAAATAATTTCAATTCATTATGATTACAGGCTATTTGACTAAACTATATAAGAACGGTGAAGATAGAAAGCGCTCAACCTTTCTTACCTTACTTTCAAATATTTACATTCGATTATCCTTATTTCAATTATTTTCATGTAGCCCTATTTTTGGCATTTTTGCTTGCATTGAAAATGTTTTATGCATTCCAATACTTTTTGTGTATCGTATTGTTTGATAGTAGATATGAAAATATTCGTGCAAAATCCAAATGAATTATTGAATTTTACACGAAATTTTTTCAGTACTATTTTTTCGTTTTCTCACAGACGAATTATCATATAAATGAACAAAGTCTTTCCAAAAAGATACAATTTTCTAGTTAATATTATAATCGTCCTTACAATTCTGCCTTATTTTCATAACATTCAAACGGTTTCGTCAAATGGAAACTTTACAAGGTGTCAGTAATTTACAGCGTTCAAAGGACGATTCCTGAATAGCCGCCTTGATTAGAATGGCTCTCATTAATATTCAATAGAATAAACGGTATTACCTCTCCACGAACCGAAAATAAGATGTGAACGCTTCTAAAACTATTTTTAAATAGATACTTATCAAAAGGGAGAGAATACTCATTTAAAAAAATGTTCACTACCTTTGGCAGTCTTAATGTATGAAAGAATAATAAAAGTTAAATTGTTTAATTTCTACCTGTATTGTTGTACATTTTTTCAGGTAAATTATCATAATCTACAAAATTAATTTGTAAAAACAACAATTTGTACGTACAATCGTCCTCATTTTCATAATATTCAAACGGTTTCGTCAAATGGAAACTTTACAAGGTGTCAGTAATTTACAGCGCAGCGTTCAAAGGAGGATTCCTTAATAGCCGCATTGATTAGAATGGTTCTCATAAATATTCAATAACATAAACGGTGCTTCGATTTACGAAAATAGGCCATAAATGCATTTTAAATATTGATTTGGCTTTGACTTTGACTTATACCCACCCCATTCTACTCCTTTCTAAATTTCCCATCATTGCTCCTCTCCCCTATCCGTTCCCTTTCCTCCAAGTCGGCAAGGTATCTGCGACACTCTTATGTTGCAGATGTTCATGGGCTGCGGTCAGTCACTTAACATCAGGTGAACCGCATGCCCCGCTTGTCTACTTTAACATAAAAAAATAAAAAAAAATGATACGGAACCGCGGGCTGGATCTAGTCATAGTAGAGCTATCACGAGATCTAAATTTTTTTCGATCAAATTTACTGACTTAACTCTGTTTGAGATCTCGTGATAGAACGCACTACTTTTGAGATAATTCTTTCGAAGAATGTTAAAAAATGGAAGATTTTCAATTTAAATTTTTTGTAGGCTATGGACGGTTGAACTTATCTTAGGAATAATGTAGTGTAATTGTTTATTTTATGCTCGAATTAATTTACTTTTTTATCAATTCTTTATTAGAATGGCATACGTTAATTTGCAATAAAATAAAACTCTGTTACAAACGGATGGAGCTTCGACAATGAACTCTGAATTCGCTAGTGTGAAATAAAAGTGAATTCGAACGATAGCGGGTAATAAAGTGCACTCTAACTGCGAGTGAGTAAGCACTTCATTATATCGTTTTTAACAGCACTACACTATTAAGCTGGTATTGTAATTAAAACTTTGAACACTTGATTTAGATTTTTTTACGTTCCGGAATCAACATCGTGTGTCAAATCATATATTGAAAATCACATTGAAAATCTACATTTGCAGATATTTTTACATAAGAGAAGGCTAAATATTTAGGCTCCATTTTATTCAGTTTGTCGCTCAAATAACTTTTACTCAATTACACAACAATTTATACTTATCAAAAGTCTGTTAAAAATATTCTAACCTATATATTTTTATTTCAAAACAATGTTTATTGCAATGAAATATAGCGAAAAAGGGGTATCATTTAGTGATTATTTCACTGGTACATTAAAGTAATTAGTATGATATTACATAGGCCACTAAATTCGCATTAACACATCGCTCTGATATACGGGCGACGTTAGTTCCCGTCGGCGACCATCCACCATTACCAATTTATCAGTGTCACCATCACGCAGACCTATCACTGGATTGTCTTATTTCCGACTCAGAATAAACCACAATGTGAGCTATAATGAAGATAAAGCGAACTATGCGAGCCACAGACTGTTGTATGACAATGAGAGATTTTATAGTACGGCTTATAATATATATAGGAATATGTATAAATAAAAAAATACTAATTTATCGGTGTCTCTATCACTGATCTATTACTAAAGTCTCTCGACACTATTTGAGTAGTAGTGAAATAACACTAAAAATATTATTAATTAATTTATATTATAATATTGTTATTTGGTAAGAACTTTATTATAAGAATTTTATTTAAACGCCGCGGCCTATGATAATCTGAAAACCCTGGGGTTGATTTTAATGATACTGAGGTCGCTTTGTAAATTTAAAGATCTATCTGTTTATTTAATATTTTTATCTATCATGTAGTTACAGCACCTTAAAAAATCACAACATAGTCAGGTACAACTATTTCCATATATTTTCTAGCACGCCCTATTTATCATACAAAGCATTGCGGAAACAAAATCAAGTATGTAAGCAAAGTTCCACCATCAAAGCCAAAAGGGTTTCTCTTATATAAATACAGGCTGGAGCACAAAAGCTCAGCAACATCTTACATAAAATCTTATCTAAGTAGGTCTCGATGATTGGCAAAGTCGGGTCCTCGATTGCACCTCGGATGTTTGTTGAAAGGCTTTCTGAGGGGCGGCGAAATCGTCTTCCGCGACGGAAGCATACAATAGCGTGCGGCTTTGAGGCTATCATAAAATCCCCCGTTATCCCTACCTAATGGCAATAGGGCCTCGTTCAGGCCAAAAATATGCCAAGTTGTGTTCACCTTGTCGAAATACGAATTTTAGGAACAATGTTTTTATTTGAAGCAACAACGCTCATTATATGGTACAATGTACATTGTTAGCGATGCTTTCTTTAGCCTTTATTTACATTAAAATGAACCTTTACAATTTTTGCTTTATAATTTTGAATTCTATTCATTCATATTATTATGAAGCTTGCTTTCATTGTACCGTCGAGAAAGATAACAATTTCAAAATAAATATCGTAAAGAACAGAGCTAGTTTTTACATTGATTGAGATTCCACAGAACCTTTTGATATTGCAAATGCAATTGCTTTTACATTCAATAAACCGACTATTGTGATCAAACATTCTAAGTTATCGTTATGTTCTAGAGATCGACAGAACTATAGATAATTTAATTCTTTTGAACGAATAACAAGAAAGATTTTATATAAACTTTAAAGAGTGAGTGTTATCTAAATAAAATATATACAGCATCGTGTATAATAATGAGTAAAATAATGTGTACGTAATTATGTCGTACTCGTATTCGTCAAAGTTAAATAATTATGTCGTAACGAGTAATTTTGGGAGACGAGACAAAATAATGAACATTTTCTTGCTCAAAGGAGTACAGAAGTGAACACGAGTTTAAACAGCAAAGTTAAAATATTTGAATGATTTTCTTGTCTGTGGTCGGACTGTTCTTTTTAAACTTCGGACAAACTTGTTACAAGATTTTAATGAGTTGTTTAAAAAAGTAAAATTAGTTGAGGAATATTTCTTTTTTCATTTCTGAAACAACAAATATTCATGAGTATTAAATTTGACTTAATACTAATCAATATTGTTAGAATAATAATCAAAAAGTTTAAGTTTCGTCTAGACTCTTTTGTCTGATTTGTTTTGTTAAGTTCACGTGGGTGTATTAACAGGAAAATTTACTTTTTAAATATACAAATACAAGCAGAAAATTCAACAATTTTATTTCGCCTTAGTCACCCGTATGAAGCTGGAGTCGTTAATAGAAGGTAAACATTTCAATATTCATTCATTACGAATATCTTGTTTGCGATACTTAATGCTAAACGAATATTCTTTTTGTAGAGTGAATATTTCTTTCCTTATATTCAGAGAGTGTGTTATCTGTAGCTATAGTAATTAAGACCCTTAATTGGATTGATATTTTTGTATCAAAGGACAATAAGAAAACAACGTTAATACCATAATAAAAGATTAAGACTTAGAAGGAACCAATTAAAAACGCAGTTATGACTAATAAGTTGTTTTTTAATAATATACCATGATTTACAATAGACTATTTTAAAATTTATTGAACTACCTATGAGACCTAAGGAATCAGTACTTTAAAAAAGAAGTTGCAACAATAGCGTGTGCCAAAATTTTCTATTTTGGGTTTCAAGTCCAAATAGTTTTATAATTATTTTAGTAAAAATAAAATGGAATAAAATAAATCATAAAAATAAAATCATTGATTGTCAACAATATTTTACATACATAAGAAATGTTTTTCACTAAACATGCGACTACACCTCACTATCTTTTCTTTTATTGGACTGTTCCAGGAATTCATAAAAGCTTTAAAAAAAATACAATAAACATAATATGTAAAGCTACATGGGATGCTTATAGCATGCATTTGGGAAATCAAGCTAGGCGCGGAAAAATTAGGAACACTACCCGAAGCTTTCCCGCCGAGAGTCCCGATGTGTAATAAAGGGAGTTGTCTCGAATTTCATTCGTAGATAATTTGCGTGTTTTCGAGGTTTCTTAAAATTCCGACGAGGGTGCACCTTCAGGGATTTTGTATGCAAAAATAAATTCTAAGGAAAACGAAAGCTACATGAATAAAATGTCTTAGGTTTCTGAATGTAGGATTCTATATTTTGTATAAGTTTGATTAATATATAAAAATGTAATTGTAATAACATAAATACTAGTGTTTAAAAAGCAGTATTCTGTATCACAAAAACACACTTAGCGCAGTATGGCCGTTCATATGTGTCCTCAAATCTCAAAACCCGAGTAAATAAATATTATTTGATTCGTCAAAAAAATAAATCATCGTGATAATACAAATCTGTACATTGTTCAAGGCTCTCAGTTATTGGTATAATAAACGTATTTTTACCACAAGCGCCGCCAATTTGAGCAAATGTTCTGTAACTAGCTCACAGTACATGGGATTAGACTAAGCTCTGTGAACTGTTTCCCGCGCCATGTTTCATTCTAGCGAGTAAACCAATAAATAAGAAAAATTCAATTGTGCGGGTCACGGAAAGGTTCTCTTACAAAATAAAATTACTTTTGTATGATTATGTTACATACGTTCAAGTCACTTTTATATTGAGAAAAGTTGTCATATTATTATGTAGTATATTATTTTTGATGGTATTTTGGGTTTGGTGAAAATGTAGCTCCATTTAAACAGTTCTTCTCAGATATCAAAAAGTATAGCACAGAATATACTTTAATATCATTTATAAATGTGTTGTCTTTAGAAATTATTAAGAATTTTTATTTTTATCAAGTTGATAGGAGCAAGAAAGATCACGTCGTACTTACGTAGCAACTTTATTATGCATAAAAGAAAAAGTTCTTAAGCCTCTTAGAAAATAAGTTCAAACACACGACCGCAGTATCCACTAATTCCATTCATATTTCTCTTAAATAATTTTACTTTACCGTGAGAATAATAAATTGGCAGATCACGTAATTCAAGTATACATGCCTTTATGCTCAAAACATTAAAGGCGAAAAAAGTCTCGGGAATTTGAGAAAGAAATTACTTTTAAAAGGGAAAATATATTTTTGTTCTTTCATTCTTTGAGTACTTTCGCTCTTAAATCTAAGATAAGTCATCAAATTATACGGAGGCTATGTTGTTTACAAATTGTTACTGAAACGAGTCACGCTCCCCTCCAAAGGTAGGCGCAAAAATTGAACCAATTTAAATAATGCTTAGTGATTTGTACGCTGTCTTGTCGTTTGTATTGATCTGTTTATAAGACATCGGCTTGAGGCAGACGTTACATAATATATCAGGCCTAAGATAAATTCTTATTGTCCTTGAAGAATCATTTAAAAATATAAAAATTCGAAACCGTTGATGTATCTTACATTCTCGAGGTAAATGTGGTCTAATCCACCACGAAAGTTAAAAAAAAGTTTTGATTCCGTAAGAAACCTTGCGATAGACGTCAAAACACAAAACCAAATCATAACTTCAGTCAATCTTCCCCATACAACCCGTGTCACGTGTCTTGTAAGCATGTGATACACATTTTACATCTATATGTCACTTAAAGAATACAGTATGAAACTACTTTTAATCTTATAGTGGTGGTAGTAAATCGTTTTACTAAAATATATGTCTAATTAAGGTGACACATCTGTTTTTTTATGAAAATATAAAAAACCGCTTAATATCACCTTGTGCAACTCTAATGGAAATTAGATGGGGTGCTTTTTAATAACACAGCGGTGGATTGCAGACGAGCAATGCAATTATGCTGCGGGCAGGTGGAAAATATTTTCCAATAATTGACTTTTCTAGTACTCACTCACTGGTTGACTAAAAGCCAACAGTCAAAGAAACATATCGATATTTTTTATTTTTAGATGTTACTTCAAAAATATCCTTCGGTAGACCGATTTTAATACTAAACATTTCAACGCTCAAATAGAATATTATACTACTTTAATATGTACATACGATGTCGTTAATTATTACAGAAATAATTCCGTTTGCCGACACTTCATCAGTGCTCAAATTGAATCCGTGTGAAAGCAAGTGACGCTCACTCAAACGAACCGCAGTAATTTCACGTTGGCGCTGCACAAAGTTCGCTTTAATGTTAATATATAATCTTATATCTTTCCTCAAAATTATATGTTATAGAAACGTTACAAAGCATTAAAACATATAGGAAGTTTTAAGTCAAACTGGATCTCGAGCCTCGCATTCATAGATACAGTCGTCTGTTAATTTTTGTCTGTCAATAATTCACAATATTTTAGTTAATTTTGGTTTATATTTTCGAGCGGTTATTTAATACTCAACAATATATCAAACAACAATTAACACGATAGTTTTTGTGCATAAAATAAAGTTAACAACCCTAGCGTGATTAACGAACATAATTTAAGTACATATACACGAGATTGTTATTATTTGTTATAGAAATTTCAAGTCAAAGAAATTTTTTGTGTTAAATGTTTCTTAGGGACAACCGAGAATTTAGTGTCAGAAGTTAAATATTTACAATCTAAAATCAGCCTAGGGCCACAGATAATAAAATACTATATAAGTACTAGGGCTAAATGTTATACCGTAGGCGAGGTAAAAATAATCTTAGAAGCTAACTTTTTACTTGCATTTTCGTGTTCAAAATATATCTTAAATCATTCTTGTTTTACAAAGGTGTTTGCATTTTTTATTTTCTACAATATCTAACTCAAACCAACATGAACAAAACTCAAATAATAAATCACTGATTTTGCAGGTAGCCCGAAGACGTTTCAATTGAATAAAATAAATCCACTCCTCAAACGTGACATTGGCTCCCAAGCGATATTAATTCCTACAAAGAGGCTTACTTTTTTCCGAAGCCGTAATTAAGTTCCGTCGACTTTTGATGTCCAAAATAACGTCACCTTATATATTGATCTAGAGTAAATGTTAGTGCGTAGAAAGAATGTTGTGGATATTATATTTTGGATATAGTTTGGATACGGATATAGGAATTATATAATACCGGATTCGGATACGGATGTAATATTGTTTCGGAACATCCGTTATATTCGGATCGTATCGGTTTTCGATATTATACAGATTTTTAAAGAATTACAAAAGTTTATTAGTTACAAAATATCTACAATTTAAAGTTAAATCAGTAAACGACGGAAGAAAATACGTATAATGAAGGAGCGTGTGGCTCGTGTCTCATTAGCCCCTATGTGTAATTATCGGAAACTTTTATATCGGCTTCGGCTACGGTTACGGACAAATTTATATCGGATATTCTATAGTTTTGATTACGTTTACGAAGGTCCTTAACATCCCTAGTAGAAAGCCTGTCCGGATTAATCTGTGTTCTAGTTAACACGATTTGAGATAATATTAACTGACGTGACTACACATATTTTTACATAATGTTAATATGAGATTATTTTATAGGTCATATACAAGAGACGTTGAAAATTGTACAGGTTTGTATAACGACGTTTTAATATTAGATGTATTTTCTAGTTAATTAAATAATTAATTATGTTAGCTTTCCATCAGCGGCTTTGCTCACATGAACTATATACAAAATTTTGTACTTTGAGGAAAATATCATATATTTATTTAAACAATACAACATATGTAGAATCCTCATTTCCTATAATTATACATATATACACGAATTTATTTTTTTCCTTTGGATACATGTATGGACAACCCACTATCGAATATTTTTCCTTAAAATAAAATGTAGCCTCTGTATATACGGCTGTCGCAAAATCTACCCAGTAATATAAATGCCTTTCACACACATATAAACAGACAAACGGAAAAAGGAACTAAATCTAGATTAAAATCATCAATATCGCTTAGCTATTATTATTTAAAAAACGGTATGGTGAATTTAAGGTATATTCGGAAATGGTCCGGTTTAGTATAGGTATGTATAAAGATTATACGTAGAAGCGCTCTTTGTTAGCCCATGTTGTCTGTAATTACTAATTAGTAGTTATAAAGGGCAGTATTATGTTTCATAAAACAGGATCGATATACACGTAGGTATATAATATGTTAAAAAATCGTACAATAAAGCACAGTGATTCATGTTGGTAAAAGTAATAAAATAAAAAGACATTTAAAGGGACAGTTCAGATTAAAATGCAAATGCTATTAAAGGTTTTGCAAAAAGTTTGGTTTGACAAAGATTTATTTGGGTAACAGGTATGCCAATTTGAAACATGGGTTAAAAGAGGTCCTTTTCCTTAAGTCGAGTTGGAGGACCCTTATCATCGCACATATCACGCGGAATCAGAATCTTAATGGAACTTTGTTAGAAGCCTGACGGAGGTGCTATTACAAGACAGAAAAACATTTTCACGTTACAGTGCACGCCACCCCGGGCCAATTGAAAGATTCGTTATCGGGTCAAAGTGACACATTTCTTTGGAGATATCCTTGGATGGTTGTAGTTCTCGTTATGCCTCATTCGGTAGAAAAAATGTACGATATCTGATTAATGATCGTCTACATGTCCCCTCACAATGGCCTTAGTGGAGACGGAAAAACTTGCTCGAATTTCCTACTATGATATTGTGTCAAACTTGGAATGTAGGCCGGGATAAATTACGGAAACTTTTTACGCAATTCATAGAAAGCCGACTTACCAATATATTATTATGTCACCTATATCAAGATATTTTAGGGACTTTCAAAAGACCAAGTTCTATTTTTACACGATCTTGCTTTTTACGGCGTGCTAATGCCTTTTTCTCGACCCTTCGGATTTTTCTTTGCATCAAAGCATAGTCAAAGTTAAATCGGCAATATTCGATACGATTTCTAAACGTTATATAAATATTAAATATTATAAATATTTTCATTTATTGCCGGTATCTAAAATCATCACCAATCTTATCTTTTTTGTAATTATTTGAATATTAATAATTATAAAATAAGTTTTCAATATTATAAAATTCACAACGTTTGTATTATTCAATGAGTTTAATGAATGTTTATAGCACAAACGATCTCATAGATCTACTATATTCTTCACTTGAAATAATTTTATAATTATGTAAATATTCATAACATCCCGTCTTCAACATAAATCTCAATCCCCATATCACTTCCATATTGATATTTCTAAGCACAATAAAATTAAATATTACATCGTTTACACTATAAAGGCTGAAAGAGCAGTAAACAACCGATTTTAGTGGAAATATTTCACAAATTGCTACGTAATCCATTTTAAGCACATGTGGCGTATTCGGACTTTTGTTCTAGTTATTGTGGCATTAATCCTCTTTAGTCGAAATAATTGCTTGTTATACAATAAATTGGAGGCTGACTAAGGACCTTTAATATATAGGGTATTATTGTTTTGTGGCCGTGCATTTGACACCGGGTTGGCTACAAAATTATTTGTGGAGCTAGCAAATAATATCAATACGCAGTACCGATATTGAAGGAAGGTAAGGCAGACGCCTTTAATAAAAGGATTAACAAATTAATACACAATTAAGTTATCCGCGGTCTTGTTGACTGTTGTTGTATAATTAGAATAATTTTGATTTCGATTTGAAATTACTGTAACGAAGTTCATAACTGTGAGCTTTAAAAAGTAGTGATAGACTAGAATTCTTGTATGCTTTGATACTTATTTTATTCATACTGCTATATGCAATTTCATATCGTTAATATTAGCTTGACTCTTAAAAAGAATGTTAAAAAACAATGTTAACGTAAACAAATGAATTTTCATTTGACGCCGATTTCGTCGATCGCGACCGAAAGCACCAACCGCCCATTCTCCATTATAATAAATATCAAATCTATCTGAATATAAATATTTCGATTGGAATGAAGTGAAATCGATTTCGGTTCATAAAAGTAACATCCGATCGAGTTCATTTAATTAAAAACGTTTCCGACTTATAAAATTGTTAATTTCATTCAGTTATATTTCGTTTGTACTGGAATATAATAAGGCATTGTTAATTTGAACAAAGCCTAGTACATAAGAGTTGGCAATAAAATTTGCAAAAGGTCAAAAGTGAAAAGCTAATCAACCGTTTTCAAATTCTCTTAAAGACCTATTTTTTAAGTATATTAACATTTAATTCATAAGACCCCTTATGAAAAGGAAAATATTGACGTTATAAGTATATAGAAAAGACGACACTTACTAAAAAAATAGCTGCACAGATAAAATTTGTAATTATAACATTAATATTAACTTGATTTAAGAAAACAAGGAGCGAGTACGCATTAAATTGAATTGAAATATTTCCATTAATTGAAATAATATCCATGTTACATTACTCACAATGCTTTTATTATTTCATTTTATGTTTTCAGATCGTTTATGATTGCGTGGCGATGAAATTAAATCGTTCGAGTGAAATTAGTTAAACAACTGATGTTGGTAACGTAAGGGAGTTGGGATCCTGATCACGCCCCGCCGAGTATTATCATTCCATTATGAGTGCTCGCGACAGCGCGGTTGGCTTACTCCTAATTATAGAATTGTACACATTTTGTCCATAAAAGCTGAGTATTTAGCTATTCTCACAATTTGTTAAGATTTACCACAAAATGATCATATTTGCATGTATGAATTCAGAATCGTTCAAGAAGATATAAGATTGCCTTATTTTTATTGCATTTGCATCTTTTCAAGTTGTATCAATTACAATGTTTTTCAGTTATCAATTCAGCGTGGCGATGCAGAATAGCGAACTTGTTTAAAAAAATGGTTTTACTATTATAATGTAATATATTAGTATTTGGACTATAGAGATAAGTTGTTCAGAAAAATTATTTTATTGTGCTATTTAAAAAAATATACAATCTGGTTAAAAATGGTTTGAATGTTATTCGATGAAACGTCATTGGGAAAAAAAGCACAAACTCTCAGCAATGCAGTCAATTTTTATTCAGAATTTAAGTATCATATTAGGAAACAATATTGAATTATTTGTCATTATTTGGCTAATATCCCTAATACTTTACATTCAATTAACGTAAATGTAGGTAAGTTTGTTTATTGCTCACGTAAAAATCATTTGACGTCTAGTGCAATATGATAAGAGACCAAAAATCAAACTTATGATTTACCTACTATAATATAAGTATGGATTAAATTGATCAGGAAAGTGTATTTTTGCCAGCTAAAGCGTGCAGGCGCGGTCAAATCTCATCGACGTTTATAAACAATGAGTATTTTATTAATGAATTTCCATTGGAATCATCCCCAGGATCGGTGCAAACTTTTGATGAGTTAGCTTACTTGATTAATTGCTTCAGTTATTTATTAACCCGTTCACACTCAATATAACCGCGGAATACGTTTAAAATTATTTCTATTCTATGACAGTTTCTGTTTTCAGAATTTATTTATTGCTATGAATTACGAGATTGAAAGAAATTACAAGTATTAAATCTTGGTAGCTTGGCAATAGCATAAAACTACCTTTAGAAAGTTTGATAGAAAATATTTTAAAACGAAACAAAATATCAAAGAAACTTTTAAAAATTCGTTTACTTATCTCGCTATAACAAAACATAAGCACAAGTTAAAAGGAGGGAAGTTTAAGATGAATCGGTGAACCGTCTGGTGCAACGTGCTAACCATTTTAATGGACTATTCGCCATAAATAAACGGGATTAAACAATCTCTGCGGATATTCCGTCGCATACGTAATATATAATGCAAATCAAGTCGTACTTTTAAATAAAATTTACGAGATCGTGTTCAATATATTTCGGCGGCTCTTTCGAAGGATCGAGGCCATCTCATTTTCCTCGAGCGATACTCGTAAAACAGTATTATTTTTTTACGGATATTGTTAAAATAATCATTTTTGCAGCAGATTTAGACTTGCAAAAGATAAAGTTACGATGTAATTCGTGACTGAACTAATAAGGTATGTTACGGACATTGATTTTAGAAAAACTATTTGAATGGTTACGACGAAATTAAAGAGCGACCCTTCCTTTATCTTCCGATTTAACCCAGATCCATAATGTTGCGGGAAAATCCATGAGTGGCATTTGTAACTGACACACAAGACGATCGATTTAATCATTCACACAAGAAAAACTTGTAACAAACAATGTTACGTATACTAAGTGCCTTTGCTTTTCAGTTAATAAGAATAATAACTTTTTGGCCAAAAAATAGAACCGACTTCCTCACACTAAAAAGTAGAAAATAACTTTTAGTTTATTTTAGAAATCTATTTGAAGTCGGTGCCTCTATCTATTTTCAATTTAACAAGATTTTGCACCCTTTAACCAAATTTCTATGGGAACACTCGGACACTCTACTGTGTCGAATTTTCCAAATATATGGGGTAAAATACATAAAAAATTCTGTCGAATTGAGAATTTCCTCTTTGTTTTCGAAGTCGGTTAAAAAGGCATTTAATATGAAGAAAAGATCGTTTATCTTTCAAAACAATATGCCTACTCTGAAATTATGATTGGTAATTCTGTCTGGGTGTTGTTATAGTACTTTAATTACTCGCTTCCTTTAAAGCCTAAAGAAAAACTTCACTTATTTTGACGCTTTTACTGCACTCCATAAAGTTATAATAGCTTTTGATGAAACTTCGCCAGTAAAAACAACACGCCTTATCCACTTTAGAGCAATGTCAGCATGAAATTACTTGTTTCAATGTGTACTACAATAGCTTTAACTAACAGGAAATAATATTTGAAAATCCTTTGTACAATAGTTTCCTTTAGTTGCAAAAATCATTATCTATTATTTTGCCCTAAACCTCACAAAGTTTGACTGGTTCCTTGGCTGAGCAGACTTTAAGAAATATTGCAAGCTAAGATCAAATAGTTATCGTAGAAACAAACTGTGAAACGTGACAAAATCTTAGGTCTTAAAGGAAGCCTAAATTGAAGTTATAAGTAAGACCTATATAGATTTTATGCGATGTTGCCGTCTTATTTTATAGGTTAAGATGAAAACATTTATGTGAAATAGCTTGTGTTTAACCAAACAGCTCTTCATCGTCAAAAGAGGCTTGGGCCTATGTTGGTATAAAATAAATAGGTCATGCAAAATATAAAATTAGTAGCGCGACAACTGCTAACTAGGATTTAATTTGAATAATTATGAAGTTTTCTATCGAATGCCTCATGGGAAACCCTCTAACATGTTATGTTAATTTGAAATTTGTGTCGGCTGTCAGCATTGCTAGCTCCTAAACCTCAGAGGGTAGACGTGCCGATTACGTAACAGGACTTATTGGAATTAGAGGTCGATTCAGCAATAAAAGTTATTATCGTTTTGACAGGGGTTTCTGCTAAGAGAAAACAAGTTTAAATGTATCTTAATAATTGATTATTAATAGTTTAGTAAAATCCTCGATATCGGATATACAGTGTAGAGTTTTGTAAAGCTTCGAATGGGATAGTACTTTTAATACTGCAGAAAAATTTTATTCGAAGAATATTGTCTTTTATTTACTAAGTAAAGAAAACTGCATTAATAGATTTCTAAAAATTCACTTGCTCTACCTGGAAATCGAACTACTCTACCGACTAAGATTATTTAAAAGTACACCGATCGTCTGGGACATTAAAAAGATGAAATCTTTCTAAAAAATTGATAAGTCAAATAAAAGGAAGACCTTGAATTCTTAAATTAATTAAAGTGTATATCAGAATTAAAATAACAGAATTATTAGTCAATTTCGCTTTCATACAAAACAGATGTCTTAAATATCGCATTTAAATTTATTGCTAGGAAATTATATTACCAAAAGGTTATTATTGAATAACGTACCGTTCTGTAAATCACAATAAATTATAAACAGGATCGCAATTGTAGACACACTAGTGTTATCCCTTATCAAAACCTTTATTAGGAATTTTGTAACCTCGCTTTGTTTATTTTGCATTAAATATAATAATATCTAGGGTTTTATTGCTGTGTTGACCTTTAGTATTATGAGTGGGTAGCAGTAATATTATTTTATACGAAGAGAATATTTATTTTCAATTATTCATTCATTCTATTATGGTAGCAAAACGAAAGAAAATATCTTTTATCAGTTAAAATTGGTTCATATTGATACTTTAATGTGATTCAAATGTTTTGGGTCAAAATTGTATAAATGAAACAAAATATATTCAGTACATATATCTATATTGATTATCTTAATATATAATTTGTCACTTACTATTAATTAATAATAATTAAATTAAAAGACTACATGTACAAAATTTTTTATATACAAGAACTTTCATGCAGTTACACTTGCGATAGTCTAGGTCGTATTCTAATAATGTCTCGACGTAATATCTATAATACTAGACAATCATTGCGAAAATTTCAAAACATTTTATGTTATTAATATTAAAATAAAACTATACCTTACGTAGGTTTATTCGAAATGTTTATAATTTAATGATACTCAGAAATAATGAAGAGTTGATTAAATTTTAATAAATTCAACGAAACGTTTGCTCAAATACCCAGTGCATTGGAAATGATAATTATTATTTTAAAACATTAATGAATACGGCTGTGGTGGCGCGTAATTGGCAGTAAGCCACCCACAAACGATGTAATCATGAGGTTCCAATATCAACACTATATTTACACACATCGAACATTTGGCACAAAAATGCGTTTCACGCTCTCATACTGTCCACACTCGCTACTACGGGTTCTGAGCAAATATAGGTATGCAGACAATTATCTACATATACACTCTATAGTTTCTCCTAATAAGATTGACTTAAAATATTGGTGAGTTCTTACTTTAGTTATTTACATCTCACAATCAGTCGCAAATGTTTACAATTTGGCAGATCAAAATCCCCTCAAAGATTCAATAAAATACATGCAATACTATCTTCTCGTTAAAATTAGTTTAGAGTTTACCTTTGGCCATTCCAACAAGCACTGCATGACTATGATAGTTACGTTAATATCTTATAGAAACACTGATTGATGTGGCACTAGACGTATATAGTTCGCAGTAAAATCTAATCAAAACTTTAAATTCTATCAAAAACAAGCGAAGTACGTAAAAATTACATTCTGCAGCAATAAAATAAATAGCATATCTACTTCACAACCAGTTACTGATGCTAAGCCTGGTACATTACCTACTTGAGGAATTTAACAACGTCCTAAATCGTTCTCTTCAATACACGCTAGTACCAAGCTTAGATACGAGATGATTTCTACATAATATGAATGAAATCTATGCTATTATATATTTGAGGTTTTAGATGATATTGTCAAAAGAGTTTAATTGGGTTAATTGAACTTTTCAAACTAGAAGTTGCTATCATATTCCGAGCGGCGTCTCGAGTAGTGCGACCGCGGGTACTCTCCCGTGTAGCCGTACACTTGGGAACCTCCGCCGGTCTGTCCATATATTTGGGACCCGCTATATCTGAGAACAGAATTAATTGGTATGGTTATAAATGCAACAATAGTTCCAATAAAAAGTGGTATTTTAATTATTTTCACGCAAATTCATGCGCTAATCTACGCGAGACAATTTAAATTGGAGCTCTTCTTAATATTTCTGAAATATTTTATTAGGTTTCAATTTACCCATAGCCATTTCCTGTAGCCCCATAGATTTGCGAGCCCCGACCAGAATCTGCATTGTAGTGTTGCATGTACTTCTGGAGCTGCGGCGTCCACTCCGATCGCCAGGAATCTCCTGGATTGGGGTAGGCCAGCTGTTCAATGAACGCCGTTGACATGCGCTGAAAATTAAAATGCATTTTTAATATAATTTCAAATGTTTATAACTTAAAAGACAAATCTTTTGTGATATAAATATGGCAAATGAATATTTTATTTGTAAAGCAAAGCTTCAATTAAATTAAAATGTTATTTATGTAATTAATTAATTCATACATTTTATTATAAACTGAAACTTCTTGATTATTTTCTAAAAATAAATTATCATCTATTATAATACATTTGAAAAGGATGGAAAAGCAATATCACCTTTCCTGATGGTAAATAAGGAAGTTCCCTTTCCTTCATTTGGTGCATGTCATCGTAGCCCCCCATGTGGCTCTTATCTAACTCCCTTAACATATCTTCACTTAAGGGGATTGGTTGTTTTGTTTTCGTATTCTTTTGGCGATTTACGAGCTAAACAAAGACATATCATATTAGTATTCGTTTTATTTATATCAGAATTCGAATGACAATAAAATAAATATAACACTATTGTCTCCTTTAAAATACGTACCACAGTCACGCCAAAGATTACCACGAAAAGAAGAGAAGCCAAGGCTATCACTATGACCGCTATACCCCATTGTGGTAGTAAAGATTCCTCTTCGGGCACTGCTATCGTCGGTTCCCCTCGTTTCGGCAATACTAAAACAATGTTTATCATTTATTAGTCTAAGCTCATTATTATAGTATAAATGTATGGATATTTATTGCATAAAATCAATTACCAATAAATTCCGTATATGCCGGATCCATCACAAATTTTCCGATTTCTAACTTCCCAGCCGATTTATCAATATTTTTGGTCATTTGTTTATTACTCTTTTCTAGCCTATCTTCGTCAGGTTGGTCTCCTTGCATTGCGTCGGGGTCGAAACTTGGCTCTATTTCCTCAGTTACCATTACAGATCCTGATTTTGCTTCGTGAAGGGATTTATGGAAGAGGGTTTTCAGTTGCACCGTGTCAACTTTCTCTCCAATAGTATTCAATTCTATAAAATAGTCGACGAGTACGGAGCCTTCACTGAATCCGTCTATACGTATTCCCTTATACCATTTGCTGAGCAAATCGGACTTTGAGTAGACAGAATTAAGCTATGGAAGGAAAGAAACATACAATTATTAAAGATTTGAAATAGTCATATTTAAAGTGCCCACTAATTTTGATACAGATATAGATATTATCATTGTTACGGAATAAAAATTTAATAAATACCTCATCTTTGACATCTTTAGCGAGTTTTTGCCATTCTTTGGTATGTTGATCCAATAATTCTGGAACCCATTTTACTCCTGCGGAAAAAAAAACACAACTCATACATGGAACGAGGGTGATGTTACTAGTTATTAAAGAATTAATCATACCTGCAACGATTTTAATAGTTGCTGCAATATCACATTCCTGTCGGCATACGCCAGGAGTCGTCGGTGTTGGAGGAGCAGGCGTAGTCGTTGTAGTCGATATTATGCGGCGCGTCGTAGAAACTGTGCTTATCTCTGGCATAACAGTAGTTGAAGTAGAATTTCTTTGTAACTCGAGTAGACGTTCTATTGAAAATGGTGTTGTAGATGGTGATGGCCATCCAGTGAATTCGGTTGAAGCCCTAAAATGAATTATTATTCAATTAAATATCGATGTTAATAAAAAAATATTTAAGGTATAGTTATAGGTATGCAATTTATGAAAATTACCTTGTTGGCCAGCCTTTCTGGATCTTCGGAGTAACTGGAGGTGGACCTATGCTTGATTTCTGAGTTGTCGATTTTCTTGCATTTTTTCCACCGGGCCTTGAAGGGAAAACGACTTTGAAACTGCCTGGTGATTTGGTCGTTGGTGGAGAGGCCGACTCTTCTGAGGAGTTCAAGTTAAAGCCAGGTGGAAGTAAATTTGAAATATCGGCAATCATAAACTTCTCTAAGGGAGGTTTTTCCTCAGATTCACTGCTATTAAGTTTAAATCCTGGTGGCAAAAGGGCAGTTATGTCAACAGGGGCAGCTTTGATGGGAGTTTTAATAATTTCCTTGGGTATTTCTGTTGTAGTAGATACATTAAGCTTAAAATCTTTCGGTAAAAATGCAGTTATATCTATTGTTTCAATATTTCCAATTATGTCATCCTTGCTTGTGTTTTTGTTGTTCGTAGTCTCAGCTACAGGCGGTTTGTATCCAGGTGGCAATAATTTACTTAAATCGTCTTTTTGAATTTTCTTCAAAAGATCCTCCTGTGATTTTTCTTTAGGTCTATATTCCTTAGGTAACAAGGATTTATCATCTAAAATAATAACTTTGTTTTTAGAACTAATGCCAGACGAACGTCCTTGTGTACTATTTATGATAACACCTTCAATATAAGGAATTTTTGTTGTTGTGGTTGTAGTTGTTGTTGTTGTAGTAGAAGTTGTTATGCGCCTATCTTTGAAGGAAGGTTTTGCTTTAAAACCAGGAGGTAAAAGACCAGATAGATCATCCATGACTGTCACAAATGAAGGTTTCTTCTTTGGTTTGGGTGTTGTGGATGTTGTCAAACGTGGCGTGAATTTTTTGATCAAAACTGGTAAGGGTTCTGGAGACGATTTTTCTGTAACCGTAGTGAACTGCGTACTCTTAAGAGTAAACACATTCACTGGTGCTGGAGATGTTGATGTAGTTGTAGAAGTTAATGTTGACTGCTCAGAAGTTGTCTCTTTTATCAATTCTATGTTTTTGTCTTCATTATTCAGGTTACCTGATAAAACTGCGCTAGATAATTCAGACTGTATACTATCTAATTTGTCATTTATATTCTCAGTTGACGATGAACCATGCATTATATCTTGCTTGGGATTTTCGGTGACGGTATCATCGTCATCTTCGCCTTCTTCATCTTCTGCTATGACTTGTTTCTTTTCTTCTTGTTCTACAGTAGGGAAAGGTAAAAACCTAGCACCTGACACACTACGGCTTGTTTGAACTGATGCTACGACAATCCAACTTTCTGTTGTTACACCTGTATCATTATTATTGTCGTCAATGACACTAGGCGTTATTCTAGTTTTAGGGGTTGGTGGATAAGTAACATCTGGTATAGAAATAGTTCCGTTGACAACGCTTTTAGTGGTTACAACAGAGACAACTTCTTGACCTAAAATAGAAGGCGGTTCAATTGAAGAGAAATCCTCATTTGAAGAGGTATATTTTAATCTTGGCGGCGTGGTATCATTTTCCGATCTTAAATCGGTTTGATCAATACTGGCTGTATCAGTAAACTGTTTAAAATTATCATCTTTTACCATTGTTCTATTAGGCTTCATGTCCAAAACTTCGTATGATTTGGTATTATTCAATTGGATTTCAGTGGATTTGTCCTTGTCTGTTGTATCGTCTTCTGTAGAGTCATACTCATCGTAAATATCAGTGACAGGCTCAACTGTCGTTGGAGGCGCTGGTGGTTTATGTGTTGTGATATTTTCGAAAGTTTCATCATCCTCGTATTCATATCCATATTCTTCTTCACTATTTTCCACATCACCTTCTTCAAGATCATCATTGTTGTTTTCGTAGCTATTTTCAACCGTCTCTGTTTTTTGAGTTGCTGTTGTTTTATTGGATGGAACTGTTACAGTCATCACGGAAGAAACTTTAGGTATATTATCTGTATTCATATTTGTTGCATCTGGTTTGCTATCATCTGCTTCCTTACTGTTATTTGACTTTATTACTTCTACATCAAAAGATTCATGTGTATTTTTCATCAACTCTCTGAATGAAGTAATGTCACTTATATCATCCTCCAGAAGTGGTTCTATATCTAATAAAGATTTAAATTCAGTAGAAGGACCCCGATATAGGTTTGATCCTACTTTGTCATCCTTTATACCTTCATTAAGAATATTAGGCTTCCCTGTCACTGGTCTACTAAAATGTGAAAATCTGGATGTATTAGGTTTTATTATTCTTTGTTTACCACCGAGCTTTGTGGGATTAAATGTTGTTACTTTGTGGTGATCGAAAATGTCATGATCATCGTTATCAATTTCATCACCATGTGGTATATGACCACTTTGACCATTACTTTTTAAACTGTTACCATCGAATGGTATATTTTTGAACCTATTATTTTGTAGGTAGTCTATATCTGGGTTATTAATCGTTATTTGCCCTAGAAACGTTTCTGGTTTCGAAGGGTCATTTTGATACGCAACAGAATGTATTTGCGAAGTTTCCGGTTTCTTTGTTGAAGCTGGATGTACTAATTGGAAATTATATGGAAGTGCCGGTCTAAACCTTTGTCGTTGACTCGGTGGAAATTCTGGTTGATTGAGGTAATACTGGGAGCCTGATTGACTTCTACCCGTTGGCAGTTGGAACGGGGAAGGGTTTTGGTTATAGTTTGGGCTTGGGAATCGCACATGCCCTTCATTAAAGTTGTGTTGATGAGTTGTGGGTGTAATTCTAAAGCTTTCATGATCATAGAATGTAGAAGGTCGATTATTTGAATAAATAGGCGGTTGAACTTGAGCAAAGCTTCTTTCTGGTGTGTAGTAAAAGTCGTTTTCTTCTGTAACAAAAAATAAATATTGTTAGGTATATATCACATAATATTTAAACTTTATTTTTAGAATACTGTAATATCAATTCAATTGTTAGATAAACACCGACATACGCCACACAAATTTAAATGTATAGATACTTATTGAATTATACGTATCACATGGCTCAGCTATACATAATAACTTTACCTAACGTAATGATAAAAGCGAGCAAGAGTATATTGGACTACGTAATCTTCCTTAACCTTATGTTATTTTTCTGAGCGATCTCGTATTATGACGCGGTCGGACTAAATTGTTCGGCAAGATAATCTCGAGAAAATACTTTCTTGTGGATCATATCCCTAATTAAGAACGTCGATGCTCGACAAGGCTTGAGAAGCGTCACTGAGTGTAATAGAAAATCGATATTATATTATTATGAAGTTTTGTCTTAATTATGTAGTAATATTTTTAATGTTATTCTTAAAACAAATTAATAAAATCTTTAGACTGATTCGTAAAGTTCAAGTGCATTTTTTTAAGAATAATTAACAGATAATTATGACTACAGATTGAAGGCCGCCATCCTGCATCCGAGCTTTACAACTACAGCGTGTGTATAACACGACAGTTTGTCCAATGTATCATAAAACCCGAACACTATGACACGTTTATAACCCAACTTTTAACAGCCCATAGTAAAAGCTCCATTTCGATATAATCTCCCATAAGGAAGTAATGTTAATGGTATATGAGTTAATATGTTTCCTGTGAGGTCGGCAAACATAGCAGGCGTAATAAACAACACATTACCCCAACAGATTGTTTTTACAAAGATAACATTATTTCTATGTAGGTGCTGAAATAAAGCAATTTACATACAATGAATATTAATATGATTATCTCAAAATATATGTGTTTAGTTTATTCCGTGGATTTCGTCCTAATTAATTGATAGCCCGAGTTTAACGCATGCGGATTATCTCAGTAAATCTCAAGGGATATATCTAATTGTTCCACAAATTTGCTCTACTTTGATTACTAAATATATTTGTTGATTAACAAATATAATTATAACGGAAAATTGGGCTCTGTAATATTAATCTTTGTTATCCTTGAGTACGCTACAAATATAAAGTAAACTCCGGTTTAACTTCAACTTTTTGTACCTACCGATTATAAGATTTAACGATTAGCCTTCTCGTGGTATATTCTTATATGAACATGATCTAATACCATTCCGCTATTCTTGAGTTTATTCATATACCCTTGAGACATTAGAACTTACAGAATGATTAATAATAAATGCCATTAACATTTGTCTGATAATCAGTACAATATTATGTTATTATGTCCTACATAAGGAACCCTTTAGCAACATATCCGACGTCTATTTGATGACAAAACATTTTTGCTTAGTAACTTATTACGCGATGATATTATCTTTTGCGATAAAGAAGAAAAATAGGTCGACTTATCACAATCAAAGCCGACGTCTTTTGTTTTTGTGTTATTTGGCTTTTTTCTTTAGATACGTGATTTAATACCGATACGAGAACGTGTTTTTATGATAAAAATAAGATTTTAATCAAATCGAGGAAATGTGACCCACGTATGGAGGAAACCTTATATTTTATGTTGATTTCTTTTATTTCGATTAGGTAGGTTCACTGAAGTTATTTAGTGTTATATACGGTTTTTTAATCGATCTAGAAACGTGACGTTCGGAGTTAAGGTAATATCATACGTATCTACTAAGAAAAATAGTGTTCGCTAAATGAACTGTTTTCAAATAAACTGGATATATTTGAAAATATTTTCTGTATCGTTTAACGTACTTATGAACAGATTTATATGGTATTACTACCAAAAAGTTAAACAACT
Source organism: Phoebis sennae (assembly GCA_001586405.1). NCBI lineage: Eukaryota > Metazoa > Arthropoda > Insecta > Lepidoptera > Pieridae > Phoebis > Phoebis sennae. The sequence goes on along the minus strand of LQNK01000680.1, from coordinate 186,884 downwards.
GTTTACAAATATCTTAAAAAACGTTGGAATAAAAGGTTGTTCAAGGATAGTTTAGAAATAGACGCTGCTTACACACAGCTAAAGTAATACTCGACAAGCTTAGACTATTGTTAGACACATGTTTAAATTATTGGACAATGTTTTACTAAACAGGTGTTAAATGAATGTCGTAATAAATTTTTATCGTAAGACTGTAAAAGTTTATAAAAATTAAAGGCAGTATTTTAAAAAGTCGACCAAATTGAGTGGTTCAAAATGCAATCTGTATAAAACTTTAACGCTGTAAGATAACGCACAAGTATATAAACCAACCACCAAAGTTGTAACGTTCGCAACTTCAAATTTAGACCACTGACCAAGTTTTACCAACACAGAATATAAACTAAGAAATGTACAAAATATACTGACTTATAGCAATATATTTGGAGTCTTCAACACAGTTAAATTTCCCCCGAGAAAAGTTCACTATCCCCATCCGTTGTCAAACTGTCACATGTTATAGAGTTGGGTGATGTTATGGTTTATGTCCAGTTTTAGTTTATGGATATCTTATTTTATTGAAACTCACCAGAAATATTTTATCAGTATTAAATAAAAGCTATAAGTTAACTTACTGAAGTGAACATTGAATAAAACGTAATGCTATAAGTATGAAGTTTGAATAGGAAAAAATACAGGAGGATATACCTATATAATACCTATATAAAACCTCCTTTTCATGGGAGGTTACACATTTTAAGATAGAACTTTATTAATTAAGATTGTTTAGGTCCTAAAATTGCAGAAGGTTATGTAAAATTTTGGTTCATTAGTACGAACCGCGGAACCCTATACAACGATAAAATAATTTGAAATTTTTGACCATTCCCAAACATTTATGTTTAATATCCTTAAAAATTCTACAACCTTTTGTTTCATATTTCAATAAAAGACACGATAACCAACATCAGAGTATCAAGATCAGAGTATCACTCCATGTAGCTACGAAAGATGTGCCAATTAATATTATGCTTTCTGAATGTGAGATTGAGCAAAAAGTAATACCCACCTAATTGTTTGTGGCGGTTCTACTTTGAATAACTGAATGAATTATTAATTGGTAGCAGATCGTAAATCAGAGGTAATTACGCAGATGTTACGAGGGCCGGCCTTGCACGTGATGTTTGTGAGGGACCAAAAAGGGGTTTATATTATGCAGGGTGCGGTAAAGGCAAACGTTATAATGAAGTTTTTCTAATGAGCTTTTAGTACCCGAAGCGTATAATGGCGTTTGTGTTATTTTTATATTTTTATTCAAAATATGTTTTACTCTAAAAGCGGCGCAGTAATGGGCATACAAATTAAAAATTATATTTAAATGAGTGGTATATGAACCACTAAATATATAACTATCCACTTACGGCCGTTTTCAATATTCTATCTATCTCTTGCTTTACTTACTAAAGTCAGGCAAATCTATCTATTTGCACTTACTTTGATTTCAATAAGCTATCGACGGATAGCCTTTGTATGACTTTTGACTATCAAATGTCTTTTAATTTGAGATTACAATCTATCCATAATCTTTGGTACATTACTGAAAACGGTCGTTAATATAAGTCGACTCAGCGTTTTTTACCACTCACCATTCCTTAACAGAGCAGTATTAATTGATCAGTTTCTTCTACATTTGAATCTATTAGTTGTTATAGTATAAATTTATATGTACTATCAAACATTAAGTTAGAGGTAGCTTCAAACTAAAGTAAATACTAATAAAGGTAAAAACCCCCTGTAAGTACAGGTCGTACATCCCGACATTTTATTTAATGTTGCGTCGAGGTACATGATCCCCGTTCATCCCCAATTAGAGAGGCCCCTCACGTACTCCTCCGCAAATGTTTGGGAACGTTCCCCGGCCTCATAGCTCCACATGGACTTGTGGACGAACCTCAATGAATTGCGGGTTACGTTTCTTTTCAGGGTCTGCTGATATCAAATTTTTAATTGTGTTCTATGCATTGAATTTATTAGAACTAATGATTCAATAACTTTGGAACAATTGAATTCAAATTTAATTGTTTCGTTCTAAGTGGTATTTACAGTTTTATAACTAACTAGTTGAACCGCGCGGCTTTGCTGCCGTAGTATAATGTTATATATTATATAGCCTTTAAAATAAAGCCTATGTTATTGGTGGATAATGTAGCTTTCGAATGGTGAATTTTTGAGCCTATTCATTACAACCAAACAAACAAAGTTTTTCTCTTTATAATATTAGCGTAGATGACAATTTTTTACCAAATATTCGTTTATTAGGACGTTTAATTAAATAATATTCTTGTAAGTCCATTAATTTTATTGCAAGTAATAATTTTGTTAGAGCTAGGCTCATAACTACGCATAATTTATTATTAAATCTAAATATAAGTCAAGTAACGCCAGCTTAGTACGTAGTAAGGTCAAAATCAAATATTAACTTGCTTATTTGAATGGGAAATGCACGAGAAGTAAGCTCCTAGTTTGTTTACCCCACAGAATTTGTCCATATTGTATTAGAATTATGTTTTATCATATAGAAATTGTATGGTTATAGATTATAAAATAGTTTAAATCCTGACTTCGATAAAAATATATTACAAAATATATTTTAAGAATGGAGAATGTTACTAGGTATGCCAAATAGGTTGAAAGTTTGTTACAGTATAGCTTGTACCTATACAAATACACTGTTTTTTGTTGCAGTCAAAAATACCAAGTAGTTTTCATTTTATAAGCTTTTAAACTTTCGAGTTCCGCTAAAGTCACGTGACCGCTTGTGACGTCACAAAACAGACGCCGCGCGGGCCGCGCTACTTCGCAGCAACTATAATACGTGTGGGAATAATAGCGAGCGCATGAGCTGTCTGTTTTATGACGTCACACCGCCGCAATCGCCGCGTCGGGCGGTGACGATTTGTTTTGCTTATAAATCAAAAACTAATTGACGTAACAAAATAATTTTTTCAACAGTATTTTTTAGTTAAAAAAAACAATATGAAAAGCTAAAAATCAAAATTTGTTAACATTCTTCATTGTTCATGTGATCTCAATTAAATTTCATAGGCAATGGTTTAGACAAAAAAAAATGTAGAGTTCGAAGACGTGTGAAATCGGTGGGGTGGTTCCGAAGATAGGGGGTCAAATAGGGGAATGATTGTCCGAGGATATCGGGAGTATCTGGAGTATCGAGGATATATGGGTTTATCCGTTCTTGATAACATTTCGTAGGTCAATAGTATTAATAAATGAATATAACCGACTGTGAGGTCTTGCTCGGAGCGAGGCACTAGTAAGTTACAGTTTGTTAAGTTCAATATAAATAAATAATAATTTAAAAATTTAAGTATCAATCTTTAAAAGCGGTTTGGACTGTCTTGCTTTTTTCCTTTTAAGATATTATCCAATTTAATACTTGAAATCAATGTTGCCAGTTCCATAAAACGCTAAATCGAAGAAAATATCACGGTGTATTTACTCAAGACCATTGTTTTAAGTATGAACTGAACAATAAAAGCAAACGACACTTGCGTTATTCAAAGTTCAAACAGCTTCGCTCACGATACAGCCTACGCTTTACTTTATGGAGATGTATTATAATTAAACCATAACAATGAGTGGAAAATGTCGCATGTACGCCCGCAGGTAATTGTAAAGCATGTTTATATTCTAAACAAAAGAACAAACAAAACATAAATGTTTAATGACTTAACTATATCAAATGTGTTTAACTAAAATGCTTCGTAACAATTTCTTAAAAATTTAGAAAATTATTTTTTTATGAAAAAAGTTTGAAAGAATTTGTGAATTTAAGATGTCGAGACCAGAATTATTAAATGATTTCCATGTCCTATGATAGCGAATATATTTCTATGATATAGATGATATCCATATGATACCATATTTCTATGATAGCGAAAATTAAAACACGTAAAAATTGCGGCAAAGCGAACGTTACACGAATCAATTACACCTTTACGTGGTAAATCGACTAGCGACGTCGAAAATCGATACCAATTTCCCTTAACTTAACAAGCCTCAACACTACCCTAATTGCGTCATACATCACAGATCTATTTTGAATAGTAGAAGCCTTTACACGCGGTGTATGAATAGGGCTTAATTTTCGAAGCGATCGCAGGCAGTGGCGTTCGAATTCGCTTTTGAATAATAAATGGAGCCAGTTAGGCGGCACACGTGGGCGATAGGCACCACCCACACGTGGCGCTCGTCCCTTTTTTTCTTATATTAAATTGATAAAATCCAGGATTTTCAGGTTTTTTGACACGTTGAGGCTATTTTTGGACCGAGGTAAGAATCTTGGAACGCGTCGTCTGTTATGTTATTTATCTCTTCATTATTTTTTATTGTACATATAATTGCATATTTATATCTGTATTGAAGTTTAGTATAACTCCACAAGTAGATTTTTAAAGACTTGGTCGAAAAATATAAATTGCTTTTCAATACGTTATATTTTAGGGACAATCTCTTTTCTAAACAACATGGACACAAATTTGTCACAGAATTATAAGAAAAAGGATGTAAAGCTCTTAAGTTGCTTGATTAAATTCTTAACTAAACAGTTCGTTTAATTTATTATATAAACGCGATAAATTATAATAAACAAGTAAATAATTTCGATCGGAACACAGTGAGCAGGCCCCAGTCACACTCGGCGTGTTTACTGTACTGTCATCGAATGTGCCCTAAACTAATATTAACGTTTAACTACTTGAAAATACTTTAACATTTAATGATAAATATTTAATAATTTATTAAATTTACAAGTAAAGGACTTCTAACGCAGAATACGAAATGCGTATTAACCTTTACGAAAGAAATTATTTAATGAGCAAAAAAAAAACAAACACAATCCGTTGTGTCTTTTTATACTTTACTAGAAAATTTGGGTAGGAACCTTATTTTCTTATATAAAGTATTAATGAATTCCAAGAGAGGTAACACGTAAAAAGTTGGTAGGTACGGTTGATTGTAAATAAGGCAGTAGTCCCCAAGATAAGTCGACGACTTTCAGGCGGTTTAAACGGCTCTAACTTAGGTTGGCAGCAAACCACACGAGGAAGGACAAGAATATAAATTAAATTTATGTAAGTAAATTTTCTTGGACGTATAACACAACGCCACCTATTTCCAAATGAATACTAGGAGAACTAAATGCTTATAAACATACATACATAAACAGATAAATTAAAACCGAAGCAGTAGGAAAGTACAGTTTCTATTTATGGGGTTCGAACCCATACTTTCTGACACTGTGATATTCATTGCGCCATTCGAGTCGTCGAGACAGTAATATTCAAAGTTTGCTTACCTTGACAGTATGCGTCTCTTAAAATGAAGAACAGGCACGCAGCGATCGTTGCAAATCTCCAACGTCGCCTCCCCATTGTAATCGATTGATTTTCACCGTAACATTGATACGTCAAAGTCAAAATATTTAATTAAACATTCGATAAACACTTTCGGCTGTCGGTGGAAGCCATTTTGGCACAGAATAACATTCGTTAGGGTAACAGCATGTCGTCACATCTGAAACAAAATAAAATTTATTAAATATGAAAATTTGTTGAAATTATGCTCGGTCAGCCTTTAGCGAGCTGCCTGTAATGAAAACGTGTCAATTGTTATTTATTTCCGGGCGCTACGGAGGTAACCCGGTGCATTAATTTGCGCAGAAAAATTATATTTTCCGCGGAAAAATTTAATTTTTAATAACCACATATTTTCTGGCCAGTAATAAATTTAAATTTTTACGCAAAAAATTTAATATCAAAGGGAATTAAAATCTATAAAATCACTCGGCAGCTTGTTCCGACAAGTGCGCGCGGTAGATTACTCCCGTCCTATTCGGAAAAGGTTTTATTGGAGCAAATTTCATTTAAGATAAGTAGAATTACCGTCCCACCTAAGTATCGAATCCGTTTCAATAATCCAAAATTGGGTGCACCCGAAGTGAGTAGCACATTTCAGAGAGGTGTCAGGTGGTCTTAACTTCGAGAACTCCCTAACTCGTGTAGCTCCTGATATTGAGCAACTTAAATGAGCCGCTGTTGGCTATATCTCCTTTATGTTTAACGAGCATATAATATGGACTTTTATATGTAACTGAATAGTATGAATAGTAAAATATATCTTCATATTCTCGTTATTATAGAAAATATAAGGGTAAGTTAGAATCCGTTCTGCTTTATTAAAATAATATTTGACACAGCCATAATATGATCCAATAAAAAAAAAACTACGGAATATTATTGTTATTTAGGACATATCCTTGTTTTACTTCAATAAGAGTTTCTAAATTAATTTTTTCCTATGGTTCCTTCGCCAAATCATATCAGGTAAAAATACCATAAAGGAGTTATGCTCGATATTATTAAATTATGAATATTATGAAAACATATTTCTCGAAAAAAATTCCACGATATTTTGTTTACGAATATGTAACATAAATATCAAAATCTACTGGTGATGTCAAGAAATATTGCTTTTTTCTCGATTTATCGAGCAATTTATCCATGTCGCAAAAGATATCTTATTCTTCGATATTGTTCGAGAAAAAAACGTTCAAAGATGTAAAAATAGCAATTTGTGAATAGACGAATATTGAGGTTTGGTGTGGATTGAGAAAATAAAGGATTCGATTCACAGAAAAAGGCAAACGTTTATTCTCGGTTTAATATTAATGACGCCTCATTTTATTTTCTTGAAATATATCGACAAGGGATAATCAAGCGTTCATAAAGGAGGGAATAATATGCAAAATTATTTTTATAAGTCTTCTCTTACTTCGAAAGTATTGAAATATTGTTATAAACGCTTTCTAGAAGTTTCGATTGTTATAAACGCTTTATACTAGTAAATTTAATGCTAGTAGTTCACCCCGAACAAACCTTGCACTTACCCCACGACGGATATGTACAATTTTATTGCTTTATTGATTGATTTTAAAATATTAATTTCATTTTTTAAGTTACTCAGTTATAGATTAAATGTTTATTCTAAATATTGATCTATTAATATATTTCAATGACGAGCCTCGTTTCTCTCGGACAATTAATATACAAAAATATATTTATTAAATGTTACCTATTGGGTCTTTTTACAGATTCAGCAATTTTTTCACCCAAATAATATCAAATAAACATAATAGAAAAATTGACGTATTTGTTCTATATCGAGAAAGGAATCAAGGGAAAATAACTGAAGCGTTCATTTGGCGTCTATCTTTGTTTGATTTGTATTTTCAGCCTCAATAATTTGTCCAATGAAAATAACCCAAGGTCATCAGTAAATACAAACGTTGCGTATAATTGGGTCACTGGATGATATAGGAATAACTATAAAATCTTTATCATAGTTTTATTAGGATACACAAAAAAGTACACTCTTTGCCAATTACCATGGACTTCAATCCCATCTTTTTTATTCTTCCTTATATTTACTTTTTAAATAGGTAAAGGAATATTTATCTATGAATTTACTATCATTGTTTCGAATATTATTATGTAGATTAGAAATACCTTCAGTCACAAATCATTTAGAATTTTCCAGCAATTTTAATAGTGCGAAAAGAAATTACAATAACTTTTTGTTACAGTATCGAATACATATTTTATAGACGGATAAAAAACCAACAATTTGTCCTACATACGCACAGTGCACGTAGTATCGTGGATCGTGACGCGAATCTGTGAAAGGCCTTGCATACTCCGTCGATTTAAATAGTTACTCAATAGTTGACAATTTTCAGTTCCAAAGAGGTGTCTTTGTTTGGTCGCGTAGCGTAGGAAGAGTTACTTTCTTTCAATTCTGCACGCTTGTTATATCAACAATAAATTGACTTTATAGAAATCTATAGAACTTGGGTCTAATTCAATTTATTTTAGTTTGTTATTTTTTGATTATCACAGATTTCAAATTTAAGTATTCTTCTATCTTTTTTCCACTTTTCATAAGTCTTATAGCAACAAAAGCTATACGCATTACCCAATTGTACCTTACTGTATACTTTATCCCGACAAACCTTCCTGTTTGTGGCCATATAAACATTAATTAACATACTAGCGACTAAGGTTAGGTTTCGTAATATTTACTGTTCGGATGCCTAAACTATAAACATAATCCAACTTAAAATTTTATATAGAAATATATTATACATTGATGTGCTTGTATAGCGCGTTTCTACCCGCCTTACAAGCATGTCAATGTCGTATCAACCAGTCAAGTCTTTTTACTGTATTGACAATGATATTTATTTCAATCGACAATCGTCGTCCGTGTCTACCGCACCTAAAGCCGGCGGCATTCAGTTTGAGAAAGCGGTGCGTTCCGGCTCGTCGAACAGTTTCTCGCCAATACAAACGATATTACTTCCAAACAGGTATCTATGAATTGCAAGCCATATGCTAAAGATTACGCTTCGTATCTACACGGTTGAATTCACATTGGGTAATGATACGCACTTTTGCACTTGTGGAATACGGATCCAGTAATGGTTATAGGTTTAGGTCCGTTGAGGAAACTAAAAGGTTAAACATTGAATAGGTCGTATCGTTAACAAACTAAATTATATTAAATAAGTATTATACATTAACAATTATAAGGAAGAATTCATATATGTCCTCCTAAATTTCTTTATGCAATCCTGCAATAATAATTTATTGATTCATTCACATTATCATTTTGAAGTATAAATGACGTATTATAATCGATTAAATAGTAAAATTTCGATTAAATATTTTGATTTGTTTGCTTTCGATTTTTAAAGTACATTCAAATTACTATTTCCACGAGAGACACCTTATGATGTTGACATAAAAAATAAACGTAAAAATTTATCAATTTTAGTGATCGACTATTCGGATTCGTAAAGTTTTTATTTTGTCTATTAAAACATAATATACTATTAGGAGTTGTTGGCTTATTTACATAACTTGATTTGGTAGCGTGTTTTTAAGTCTAAGTCGTAAGCCACAATATTAGAAATATCCTTGATAGTGTAGGCATCATCAATCAATTTTGCTAAAGATAAAACTTTAATTAGAAACTAAAAACATGTTCAAATATTTTATTTTTTGCATGAATGTTTCAAAATATATGATAATCAAATTATTAGCATTTATTTAAATGTTCATAATCAATTCGATCATCAAAAAGATCTATTGTACATTTGCATCGAATCATTCTTCTATGTTGTATGAAAAGACACTACAATATTTTTCCCATAAAAATCGATTACATAATTGCTGTTTAACATATAAGACATCGCACATCGATCATTCTTGTTAGCTAATATTAAAAAAGTATCGTGTTGATGTTCCTTTTAAGTCGCAGCAAGAATCGACTGACACTTAAACAGTCAATTACCATAATTGACTCTTGACTTTGCCGCTGAAAATCAGTGTTGTGGTTATACCGCCACAAATATCTTGAGTCTTGAGTCGTATCCCTTCCTCACATACACCGCAACCTCCTTAATTTCCTACTATTGATACCTACTACTTATTATTTGCCAATTGTGATGTTCTTTCCTGTGTAACTTTTTCTTGTGTGTGTCAAAATAAAGGTGCTTTTTTTTCCTTTTTTCAGTGTTAAGTCACTACCGCCTATGAATACCAGCAACAACAGAATGGCGCAGGTATATTGCCAGCTTAAAGGAAAAAGGTTGAGGGCAGAATATATGAAGGGATATTAGGGGAAAGGAGAGGGATGGGATGGGAATACATTTCATAATACAATGGACATTTTAAAATGAAAAAGAATACGATGAATATATTAACTATCTATCATATTTTAATTTATTTAATCTATTCATCGTAGGACTATACATTGCTCTGGATATTTTTTATTTAAGATAAATCGAAATACCTTTTGTCCTGGTTTAACGTTGTTTCTAGAAAAAGAGTATAATTTTTCATTGAAATTCTAACATTTAATATAACACACTAGTTAAAAATTTTACATAGTCATGTAATATTTAATTAATAATACTGTTCCCTTGTATTACGCTTTGTATCCACAGGAAAGGGGTCTATTGTTGTATGAGCTGGACATTTTCACATTAGTATTTAATGAATTTAAATGAAAACGGTTTTGCTAAAACGGCTGTGTTTTGAAAGGCCCCAACGTGGGTGCGTTGGGTTGGTTGCCTTGTTACATTTTACTATAGATTTACTGTACATTTTGTTATGTATTTTACATTCGTTTATATTTTTTTATGATACATATATGCTTAATATAATGTTTCGTTAACTAGCTGTGCGCCGCAGATACAAAGATCTCCTGTTCCTGCAGGTTTCCTGGTATAAAAGCTATCCTATGTACTGTTTGAGTTTCAAACAAACTCTGTGCAGTGGTTAAGGCGTGAAGAGACAGACATACATTCAGACAGAGTTACTGTCGCATTTATTATATTAGTAAGTTAGGACAAGGATTTGTGATGGATATTCATCATAAGTTGTTAAATTAAACTTTTTATTTTACTATCCACAAGTTATTTAATATATAAATTTATACAATAAAATATAAGTTGTTTTAAAAGGTAAATTAGTTATCAACATTGAAAAATTAAAACTATCTTTTAGTCTAAAATTATTTTTAATTGCGTCGAATGGGTTTATGAATAGTCAATGAATGTTTTAATAAATTTTATTTCAAAAAGACGTTAAAACAGTTTTATTAAAAGTTTCTGTTATAAAAATAGTTTCAAGAGAATAAAATAATAAAGAACGGCTAAACATTTTGGATATAATAAAAATCTTAAGATTAAGTGAAATACTATATAGATCTTTAATATCTTACGCAAACAAAAGTATTTTTTCTATTCTTTCATAAACAAGAAATTGGATTATTTGAGATAAACATCTATATTAATATTATAAAGATTCACATATTAGAATCATTAATATAAAATATTTGTGTTTTTGTATTGTTTGTCCCGTTTTTACATAAAAACTATTATACCGCTCTTAAAAATTATTTCACTATAAGCTACTAAGTGACATAGGCGATAAATAACATTATACTACGAGAGCGAAGCCGCGTGGAACAGCTTGTCATAAATAAAAATGCTGCCATAATTTACCTTCTTACAATTATTCGACAAAAATATTCAAGGTGAGAATTCTTTGGAATTGTTAAAAAATCGTATAATGATATGCAAACTGTTTATAAGTTAAACGTGATGTGAGCAAACATAATACAACAGCCGCATAGTAAAAAGTCTTAAACACCAGTCAAGTGCGACTTGGACTCGCGCACGAAGGGTCCCGTCAATCCATCAACTATAAAGGAAAATCACGTTTTTGTCATCAAATCATGTATGAATATTAAATATTTCTTTTTATACTGTTTAAGTTGTTTAAGAAATAAATTATGTTTGGTGTATGTAAACCCCCCTTTAATAATTTCTTTATTTTAAAAGAAATAAGTATCTTATTTTACAATGAAATAAGTATCTATCTGTTACAGTTATTTATATTGCACAAAACACACATTTATTGTATAGAGACCGCACTTAATTATTTTTTATTTTTATTTTTTCTTCATATAGCAGCAACGAAAATACATAGTATGTGAAAATTTCAGCTTTCTAACCATCCCAGTTTATGAGCTGGAGACAGACAGACAGACAGCGGAGGCAAAAAAATAGGGGCCCGTTTTTACCTTTTAACTACGGAACTCTAAAAACGAAATTCTTAAGCATCTGTGAATATAAGCGCATTGTTAGAGATAATGGGCTTCACGCTTTTCTTCCCAACAGAGTAAAAAGCTTCACTTTTCCTCATTTCAAGGTTAATTGAAGTAAAAACGATCTCTAATGTACTGGAGAAAAAGACGGGAAAAATAACAATTCATTTATGTTCAACGACACAGCAATGATTTAAATTTATATATTTTGTAATTTAAAAATGCTTTTGATTAAAACTTGTGAGTTAGCTTCTGCGCGCTGCGTTGCTCGCGTTCTATTTGTAGGCTATAGATCAATTTAAAGTATACGCAATACCATCAAAATCCGATCAGTAGTTACGCCGAGATTGACATTTAAATTCATCGAAAATATATATAAGTACTTTCACATCCATCTAACTTCAATATAAATTTATTGGAAATTGCAAATAATAACTTGAAACTAATTTAAATGATTCCCCGATGCGGGGGTGTATTATGTATACGACCAACAGATAATAATTAATTCGTGGATTTCGATTATTATCTGTATTGGGTATTTCATGTTTACAAAAAGTTTAACAATCTGTATTCGTCGAGTTTATTAATAAAATGTATTAATTAATTTTCAAATAACAACGATTGCTTTTAATTATATCAATATTAACAATTAATATGATATTTAAATTTTAATATACCAACATATTAGTTTGTAGTGACTTTAAAGTATTGACTATTAGTATCATTCAGGTATATTGTTCTAATTTTTCCGTAGGAAATAAACGATACGCTTCAGGAGCTATGAAGGTGATGTTTTGCTCAAAGAATATGAATGTATCGTGTTACTCAAATAATATTATCTACTATGTGTTAATTTGTTATATCACTGTTGTAATTATTATATTTAGTTGGAATTTAAATTGTTCTGAAAGAGCACTTAAACTTTTCAATAAAAGAGATAAGCGACCTCATTATGTGTAAGTACTAAATGGTTAATTTAAGTAGGTATATAACTCAAAGGTGACTGACTGACATAGTGATCTATTAACGCACAGCCCAAACCACTGGACGGATCGGGCTGAAATTTGGCATGCAGGTAAATATTACGACGTAGGCGTAGAAATGATATAAACGCAGGTGAATCCGCGGGGCACAGCTAGCGTTTTATAAATTTATTATATATTATTTATTGATTAAATTATATTGTCTTCAGAAGTAGGAGCCATAGTTGATGGAATTTTAGACGCTGACACTAATTTAATTGGGATGATTTTGTCCCTAAAACTAACCCCTAGTCCTCTGGAAACTAAAATGGGACCTGCTTGTAAGAATTTCCTATCCAACAAAGAAGAGAGAAAAAGAATCATGAAAATTGGTCGGCCGCGGCCGCAAAAAATACGCCCCGGGAACTACCCGGTTTTTGGAAAACCGATAAAAAACCCTTTCTTGCTCTAACTAGTAATTTACGATATCTACGTATTTTACACCTCATCTTTGAATATAACGGTTTCAACCAAAAGCAAAAGTAGGAGAAGCAGAATTATAAGTAATTAAAGTTTTTAACAAGTAAGACACGTTTTATTAATGTCTTGTTTGGTAAGAAACGTAATTAAACAGGCTTAATTGTTAATTGCTTACAGTGACCATTACTCAATGAGAGGCTCAATTTGCATGCAAATACCACCAAGCATGTTTCAAGCAGGCTCAAATTGGCCCCATTGTATGGCTTATGAAATATTCTCACGGTCAACGTATTGTCATGTGCCTACCGCCTGTATATGCATTTTCGTCACACCTATTAATATTCAATTTTTGTCCATTAAAACCTACCTCGGAATAATCGCTTATTGTGTTGATTGTAACGTGAAAAGGTATGCGTGAAATAAATAATGGATGAATTTCGCAATCGATTGTTACAATGTATTTCTCACTAAACACACAAGAACATTCAACATTGTTTTCCACAATTTCGCAATTTTCAATGGGATATTTTTGGGCCTATAAAGCACTGCTATCGATTTTCCACTTGAGTGGATGTTTCAATGTCTATTTGCTTAACGGGCGAAGGAAAATTTTGGAATAATTATTATTATTGAATGAATTTGTTATGAGGTGTAAATGTAGCGTGTCTAACCACGATATGCTGTATTGGTTATCAATGTTTCCGTTTTATAATTCCTTTGAAGTTGTAAAATTGTTCGATATACGGTGCACACATTATATTTTTACTACATGTATTTTCAGAACCGGAAAAAGAAATTTATGAAAGATATGAAAACTTTTTACAGCCATTTTCAGCTAGAACAGAATCATTTTCAGGTACGCAACTGAGCTCGGGCTCAATTTCTTAGTTTTTGTTTAATAAATGATAATACCTCGGACCTTTCCATAGCTTTCTAGTTCAAAAAAATGTAATAATAACCAAACAGCCATTTTACCACTAATCTATCAATAATTATGCGTATCTACATTAATCTATTTTCAAAGGAAGCAATAAAATATTAAGCATATATCATTCTCGCCATAAGAAATGCACACACTCTGACACTATATACTTAGGGAAAAACAAGCAAATGAAATAAAACTATAATATATTTATATTAAGTTTGATCTGGTTGTTCGAAGTTCGAATCCTTTATAAGACCGGCTTAGACCAATTGGATGAGACAAGGACAACGCATTTTCTACGTCTGCTTGTTTGAAATAACCAGTTCTTGTTAGTATTATCCTTTAAATATGCAGTTATGTTTTGAAGTAATTCTTGTTGTCGTAATTTCTATAAAAATCTCTACAATTTTGTTTCGAAAATTGTTGTCTTAAATTGCTAATTAAGGATATATGAAGTTCCTTCATTCAATACTCGATAATATTCTTTCCAACCAGTTTAAAAGTATAGCTTAGTTACGAAACTATTTTAAAGTAATCATTCAAACTAATTTGTACCACTAGTAGTATTTCTAGTTACGGCATAAAATTGGATCGTCCATTACGAGTTTAACCTGTCACATTGTTTTGGTTCATTATTGATTACCGTATGGCTAATTAATGTCAGATGTACATTTTCGCATGAATATATTAATTAATACTAACTAATGCGATTAAAACGCTGCCATCAGGGATTATTGAATGGCTGTAATATTGGCGAATTTCGCTTGGAGCTGTGGCTGTATTAGGTTTTAATTGGAATAGTCTAGGAAAATAACGTGACTATAGGAAAATTTTGATAGGTATCACAAAACGTCATATTCCGAGAGCTAGCTAGGATAGGATTCCATTTTTGGGGGTGGGGAGGCTGTTTGAGGCATGCTGAGAGCTTGTCTGATGCTTCTCGTTTGGGTATAATAGGACAGGCATCATAAAAAGTTTCAGCTTGCAAATTCCTAGCTCTCGGAATATTAATGTCAATCCTTCGACCTATAAATATAATGGAATCAAAGGTCATAGCAGAATGCGTGGACAGGCACAATTATGTGTAATCTTATATATTGTAGTGTTATACAAAATATGTATAAATTTGGTTGCATCCGTGCAAAGCCGAGGCAGGCGGCTAGTTACTTTACAAATATCTAAGTTATTTTATGATATATTAATCATTCGATATACCTTTCAATAAAAGGAGTGAATCATTGAAGGAACTAAATTCACTACAAATGATGCACTACTGTTATCAGAAATATATAAAAATTTATTTAACTTTCCAGAGTTTAAAACATATTTTAAGTAGTTAGTAAGTGAACTAATAAACTTAGATTTATACTATATACCTACGTTATATTTAATGTAATTTCAAGTTGTTATAAACGCAATCATGTAACTTAACTATGACTATACAGAGTATCCTAGCTAACAAAAGCTTCATTCAGTACGATTCTAAGAATTTATAATACAACATTTGAAATATGACAGTGAATACCTCGTGTTGTAGGTGTCACTGCTTTATACATTCCGAGTGTAAAGAAAGCTTGCGATCCTTGCATTGACGACGTTTTATGAATACCATATTATCTTCATGTACCGGTGCAAAAATAAATACTCTTGTAAAAAATATATTTCAAATTCGTTATGCTTATGTGCTCTTTTGTAAGGTTATTTCGTCCAATTTAATCCTATTAGATACCTTTGATGACTATTATTTACGAATAAAATATTTTTCCCTGCACCCGTAAATTCATGTGCGTAAAACTGAATATATATATTTTTTCCAAGTTATTAACTTTCTGTCAAATTTACTGTGTTGTTTTTGCTTCGTAATAGGTTAACTATTTTACAAACTTCCCTGTTAATAATACTATTAGGCTGCATGTTTGTATAACGTTTAATTAGAAAACCTTCGAAGTGGACGCATTTGGAAAAATAAATTTCGAGTGTAAGCTTACGAAAGCGAAGTGTTCGGCAACAACATATAAATTGTAAACCACCTCTGATATAGCATGTGTGATCTTTAAAACAATTCGCACCAATAATATTTATTAGGCAATATGTTCATATAGGTCATTACCGCTTCCAAGGTTTTGCTAATGACTTAACGAAGGTCTATTTGTCACATAGTAGTTGTTTCTAACACGATTCTACGTGCCGTGACTAAAGGACGTTAATCAATCGGCCTCTATCATAACGATTCTTCTCGGTTTCTTAAATTAATATTGATTACATGCATTCGATTAAGAGATTTCCTAGAGACGGCTTTCCACTTTAATCGATCGCTTATGGTCATATTTACGCATGACTTATTGATGATTTATAAATTATTTTACTATCATTAAGAATTATAATGATTCCCATTACATTATATTATTGTAATAATTATTAAGATTGTAAAATTAATAGTTTGAATTTATAAATATATTTTGAAACGCTTCCAGGAAGTTGCAGATGTGTATTTTTTTTCTGGACCGAAAGAAGAATTAAAATACATACCAATAAAGGACATTAAATTAAGAATAATATCAAAATTTATAAAAAAAAATTATGCCCAATAACGTAAATATAATATAGCTAATATCACGGTATCTATATTTAATTTAGATAATCTAATTTGTAATGTCCATATAACCACATTTAATGATACATTTCACCACGAGGCGGCATTGAGTATTGTGGTAATTTCCGTAATATAATCTATATTCATCAGGAAATACTGTTTTTCATGTACGCAAAAAGGTATTATTTGAACTAGCCATTGATGGATCTAATCAAATTCAATTATTTACTGGTGAATAATATTCTTACCAGATTCTGTTTTGTAACGAAAAGAAACGAATTCTGAAGGAGTGGGAGAAAAGAATTCTGTTTTGTAATGAAAAGAATGAATTTCAACTATTAAAGGAGGTTTTTCCCATTTTATAGTGTAATCTCTGGACTACATAATTGTTGTGAGGAAAACATTGCTGTAAGCAATAACACCACCTTTGTATGCGATGTTTCTGTATAGTCCGAATGTAAAAATTACTATCTTTCTTTTACATGGAATAAATAATACATTCATTCATTTTTAGAAAATACTACTTATATCAAACTTTATTTAATCTTTATTGATGAAAAATCTTTATAATTTTTCAATCAAAGCCCTTGAGATTTATATTTTTTTGTAAATGACCTTTAAACAATGAACTACAATATAAAATATAAACTACAATAGTACATTTTAACAGCCTGATACGTGCGCATAAATTGTACAAGTTTAAAAGCATTGCCAATAGTTGAACCTGTTTTTATGAATGTCGCAATATTTTTTCCTAAAAGAGCGGCTAGTTTATTTAAACGTTGTTTTATACGTGAATACGTCCACTATTTCCTGAATGAAATTTATTTTCGTATAAATTTTAATCCGAAACATGTTATAGATAAATGAAATAAAACTTCTTGTTTAACAATTGACAAAAAGAAAATAAAAAGTTCGTTATTTTACACCTTAATAAAATATATTACTACGTATCTTGAAATTACAGCACAGGTGCTTAATTACTTTATTAATAAAATCTCATAAACCTCAAAAATTCAACGATTAACCTAACAATAAAATTATGTTTGTTTACAAGACAGTTTTATTATTTCAATAATGCTGTGTACAAACGGTGTAATGAAATTACTTAAGTCGATAAAATTTATTATGCTCTAATTAGCAGACACCGTGTGCAGTCGGTCGGAGAGATAGGTGATTTAACTTTGTTATTATAACCACAGTCTAAAGAATACATGCAGTCATACACTGTCACAAAGACAGCGTCCCCAATCTTCGTTCAATAAACATCGACATTTTTCATTCGTGATGCGGGATACGTTTTTCAATGATAAAAAACATTTTTTGGAAACATTTAAAAGTATACACTATACAATCGATAAATACTGTAATAGATTGTAATTTAAATGTTTCTCTACAAAAAATAAAGGCAATTTCGTAAACTGCGAAAATGTAAATATGTATTCCTTTCCAAAGCCACGATTTTTACTTCCCAAAAGAAACCCCACAGAATTTGTGACAACCTTAAACACTTTTTTCCAAACGTCAAAAATCGTGTGACTACTGTAAACTTTAAACACTGTGTAATGACATACTTTTAAATAAACGCTGTCAATTCTTATTACATAAGTTTTGTAATGTTTCTTTTATTTGCTTAAGGCCTCGCTGACGATTCGAAATGTCTCATTAAATTTAGGATTTCCCAATATACGGTTGTTCTATTGAATTAACTTAATTATATTGCATCAAATATTGTATGTACGCATTGCATGTTGGTCAATTTTTAAAAACTATAAACTTAAGATATTACATAATTGAAGTATATAGTAAAATAAATTAACGTAATTATTATTTTTTGCAACAGGTGCTCGACTCATATGTTACTTAAAAATTGAATTTAATAGTTACATGTGTATGAAAAAGGGCTTCTATATTTGATGGACAACCAGAGGCGAAATTTTTTGCTTACTAGCAGATGAAACATACCAGTTAAATTTCTTTTCATATAAAATATCTTCGACGTAAATACCTGAATTGTACGTTATTGGACGATAAATTTCACGAAGTAAGTTTTTATTAGGAGAGGAGTCATTTAAAGCGTTATCACCATTAAATTCAATACAATTTTACGATGAACCTAATGTAAAACTTTATTACGGAAGGAGTGTTAAAATACTGAAACGTTCATTTTGTTTTAAAGTACTAAACTTGTGTCAGGTAAGTGAGCAGCTAATAGAATAATCCATTGAACCAACGAGACTACGGGACGGCGTGTGGTTACTCCAATATGGTATACCATAATGGAAAAATATTTTTTTCAACACTCTTTCACGGGTTTAATTTTTTTTAATTCATAGTTAACAGCAATATATTACAATTATTAACACATATATTTGGACGTTTCTCTTTTAAAAACTTCAACACAATGTTACTATATTAAATAGTAGCTGCGCACCAGGGCTTCGCTCCCGTGGGAATATCGGGATGATATAGCCTATAGCCTTCCTCGATAAATGGGCTATGTAACACTAAAAGAATTTTTCAAATCGGACCAGTAGTTTCTGAGATTAGCGCGTTCAAACAAACAAACAAACAGACAAACTCTTCAGCTTTATAATATTAGTATAGATTTACTAGTTAATAACTTTAGACGGCACTTTACTGCTTATTAGGGATAATTTTTTGTTTACTATCAAAGGAAATATCCATTTGATTTCTTTTCGTATAAAAGCGCTCTCATCATCAAGTAAAATTTTTTAATTCGAAAAAATGTAACGATGCATTTCTTTGCGTAAAATACGTTTATTACGGTAGAAATGTTAAAATACTGAAACGTTCATTTTATTATAAAGTACTAAACTCGTGTCAGGTAAGTGAGCAGCTAATAGAATAATCCATTGAACCAACTTAACTTCGAGATGGAGTGTGGTTACTCCATTATGGAATATCTTTTAACACTTATTTCGTTTTCCATCAGTAATATCGTTAAGTTTATAGCAATATTTTACAATTATTCAAATATATTTTTACGTACTTAATTCACGCTAAACTGTTTTCTATAAATTTACACCGTTTGATTATATTTAAATTGTATTTTTAATCGGAGTAAAATGGTATTTTGAGCTATTGAAATAAATGACCTTGTGTGATGAACCATTTTCACTTAATATATTAACTTTTTATAATAATTTAACCAATCAATAAAAAGGTCAACAGTTTTTAAAAAAATGCTACGCTGTTACCAAAACATTTAACAAAATTTTACTTGAAAAAACTAAATCAAAAAAAAAATCAGGTAATATGGCTTTCAACACAAAAGATTTTAATTAATTTTAGAGTTATTTCTCGAACATTCGGAACGTGGTGCGCGAACAGAATTTT
>LQNK01000680.1:156213-166660 GCA_001586405.1 Phoebis sennae | reverse complement strand
TTTAACAAATTTTACTTGAAAAAACTAAATCAAAAAAAAAATCAGGTAATATGGCTTTCAACAGAAAAGATTTTAATTAATTTTAGAGTTATTTCTCAAACATTCGGAACGTGGTGCGCGAACAGAATTTTGTGGAAACCATTTTTCGATGTGACATCACACGTCAATGATATATGAAGGCTCTTGTTCAAAAACTGTACAGGGATATAAAATATGGAATTCAATTTGTACGTAAAATCTACTTTTATTTTTTTCCTCCTTAACAATGGCTGAGTACGCGTTATATTTCAGGAAAAAATGTTTTTCTGATTCAATTGCGATTTTTAAAACACCATGATTTTTGAGGCGTTGATTGAAATATACCTACTGTTTTGACGTAATTTATGCCAAAGTTCTAACCGACTTGAAAACAGTACAATTCAACGCCTTAAAAATCATCAAGTCGGTTGTAACTTTGGCACAAATTGGGTCAAGCATGCATGAAGGAATGTATCGTATACACGCTTGTGACGCATACTTACTAACAGTATTTTTTTAATGTTTGATATAGGAGTATCAGACTTAGTATTGGCCTTTTAAAATGCGATTTCAATTTTCTTTTTATTGAAAAATAATGCAATCAACAGAGCAGCTATCGCTTCTGTAGTTTCTATAAAACGATATTAAGCTTCAGAAGATATTGAATTACAGGCACAAAAGGCTTTATCTCACAGATGACCGACGTTAAGTTTTAGCTTTTTTTAATATCATATTTCACCTGACAAATATGGATCCCACAAAAAGATGGTCGTGTTTTAAAATACCATCAAGATTATTTTTTCTCGACCATTATCGGAACAGATCAATCAAAAATGCAACATTAATCAAGTATTTACAGCAGGATATATTTAAATCATATAAAAAGATTTAAACATTTATTGACGTAGAATTACACAGCGGTTAACATAACGTTGGTATGCATGGCACATTCCTGCCGGTTACTTTTACAAATACTTATACTTATCCGCTAGCAAGGTTTACTGGTTACTTTATATAACATTCCAATGAATCACGATCTTACATACAAGTAGGTTGAAAAAAAATCTCTATTTTTCTTCCGTAATTACCTGAAGTACAAATGTTAATTTTAAACTTAACTGCAATGAAATATAATTTTATATCTTAATTAATATATGTAAAAAATGAAAACTTTTACTTTTTGTTGTGAGAGCTCAGAGAAATTTTTCTACGACGGTGTGACAATGTGAATCAGAGAAATATATAATTCATAAATATAATGAAACTTTTTATTTAACGTATATCATATTATCATGTATTTATATTTAATTTAACTAAAATAAACTATTTCATATGAACATAGATCCGTAGACGCAAAAATACAAGACAGTGAAACCGTTTCAAATCACAGATCTTTATAAAAATACATGCCAATTCCATATAAACATATTTCTACAATGTATTTTTATATCATATAAAATGTATTATATAAAAAAGTATTATTTCTAGGAAACCAAAATAGTAAAAGGTAAAATAAACACAACACTTAACCTTTATTTTCCAAAGCACCCGAGAAAACTTTAAAAGTAAATATATGAGGTCAACCTATATAGAAATGATTCCATATTCCATATTTACCTTCATTGTTAAAATATATTGAAACTTCCGCTGTTTTTTTAAACAACGTCCGCTTCCGAAATATTTTGTCGTTGGAATAAAAAATATAATAATTGAAGGTTACAATCACAATTAAAACTTATATATATACGTATAATGTGAAACTTGGTGTTTTTACATCGTTTTTTTCAAGTCCTGATAGTTATTAAAGTTATCGTCTAAGAATATTTCCTGGTTTTAGAATAATTGTTTCGTTAAAGAAAATTACTTATGAAGATTATAGAAAAAATTAAGTATTTTATATTCTGGATTTGGTGTGAAATTAATTAACATTGTATTCTTAGATTATCAAACGTTTATATCACTTACAAAGTTACAATATAGTTGAGTAAGCGGCTAAGTACAAAATTTAATTAGAATAAGGTATGATGACGTTTAGTAAAAAAAATCGTATTCTTAATACAAACCAAGTAAATGTAGCGAAAATACTCAAAATAATCAATTTATTGAATGTGTAGTCATCAGAAAACAGAGAAAATATTTATAAAAGAAAATAATCAGTGATATAAACAAGAAAAGGACAAAACAAAAAAAGATATCTTTATATAATAAAAGATATCTTTATATCGTTCAAAACACAGCATGCTTGTAAATACTATACAAACACGCCCCTTTATCTTTTTTCTTTTCGATTTAATAAAAATTCCCACCCCCTATAGACCGTATTATTTAATATTCTGTTTGCCGAACTCTCATTTCAACTAGCCGATTTAAATCATATTTACGATAAGAAAGTAATTATTCCTGAACCAAAGTTATCTCAAATATGGAAATAAAGTGTAAATGTGGAATGCCCCCATGCAAATGCGGAAAATATGATCACGTAGCACGATCTCCATTGCTGTGAAGTATTCTTTTCTACCCGACTTTGTTTGCTTTTCGATATTTCCATGTAATCGTTAGCTTCAATGTTCACTAATATTGTTCAATAAAACTTGAGAGTTACTCATGACCTCATGCAAGTGAGTGTAAAATCTATATTAATAAAATAAAACTGAAGAGTTTCTTTGTTTGAACGCACTAATCTCAAGAACTGTTGATCTGATTTGAGTAAGTCCGTAGGTCATATAACATTATGCTATGGGAACGGCATGTATAAAATATAACGAAACGATAATAATACCTATATCTACAAATTGTATCTATACCATCATTCCTCTTTAAATAGTCTTAAAATGAACCTTGATTCATCATCTATACATTAAACGGTTTTAATAAAATTCCTTTAATGTTACTCTTTGCCTTACCCAGCACTCAAATATTTATCAAAAAAACTGCATCTCAAATCGTGTAACTCAAAAATGAAGCTTACAATTTAAACTGGTTCACCGCTAATTATACACAGCATTAAGTTTTTACTCATCGCTAATAAACATGCAAATGACCACGCAGACGGATGTATGGAGCCACCTGATCGAAACACAAGGGGACCGGTTTGGGTCTAATAATGTGCGGAATCTACGGAAGACTTTAAATATCACTTGCTCACCTTCCCAATGTGAACTCGCTGGTGCCGCATGTTAAAACTATTGGGCTTCTTTGATGCCATCTTTATCTTTTAATTGACATTTTTTGTTCAGATCTTTGCGATACAAATAGATTCAATAATGACACTATTGTAAGTTATTTCGTAAAAAGAATACCGCATTAATGGTAAGTCTTCACAGGTCGGTACCGTTATATTCTTTGTATAGAAAGTTACATAAGTGCGTCCGCTGATCCGCATCGTACGCATTTTCTACAAATAATGAGTACAATGCATACGATGCCGACCAGTAAACGTTTAGCTTTAATGTACGTTACGTTAGATTGCCATTGTCCTCTAAATAGTACAAAATTATTATGTAAATATAAATTAACATAAAAGCATTAGGCATAAACATATTACGTACTATTGGATTTAAAAGCAAGAAGTATTTTGTCAGGGACAATGTTGCAAAGAATACAGATTTCATGTCTGGATTTACTAAATAAATAATCATATTCATTAATGTAATGTTAGATTAAGAAATGAAGAACAACAAACTTTCAACATAGTATTATGTATTTTGTATTATTCATAATGTGATTTTAAAGTTAAAGTTAAAAAGATTATAAACTGAGTTTTAAGTCACAAATATTATGATTTATCTTTATATTTTTACACCCATACCTCTCTTGAGCCCCCTTACTAGATTTTTTGAAAAGGATCTCAGTAATTTAGGAGGATTTATTATGTTAAATCAAAATCTGAACAAAACTATATAACCTCTTTTAGCCTTCTCCTAGTCGACGAGCAAGAGAAAATCATCTTTATTACGTTCTGAATAGAGTTCAACTTCATGAATTAGCTTCAGTTGATTAATCAACCAGTCTTAGGAGTCAGATCATGCAGGTATAAATGATATGCAACTATAACTATATACTAAAAGTCATTAAATAACTTTTTACAAAACATATATTTTAACATACATTACATCCACAAAACATATATTTATCCGTCGTAAAAAGCTAAAAGAGGTTTCGAAATGTATTCTTACATTGCATATAACTCCATATCTTTGCAAACTATGTAAAACAAGTACTAAAAATGCTAGACAATTGACAATCACATTTATCATACTTTTATACTGTACAAACGTACATAAAACTGTGCTAACGTTATGATTTTTGTAGATTCAACTTAGTATACATTTATGATCCCGTTTGATGCCAAGTTTATAGGCACTGCCATTATTCAAATGTCACAACTTACAATACGCTTCCTTTGTCTTCATCCAGTCGAGATTAGACACGAGGTTAGATTACCAACTATCTAATACGGAAACCTTAGTTACGGGAGCTTAATCGAAATCTAGCCATTATGCGAACGAATGTGTAATTTCAATTAAATCTGATTTCTACGCTCGATTATAAAGAGCGATTAATTTTGATAGAGGTCAAAACTAAAATATGAAGGTCATTATTTTTAGATCTAGTTATACACAATTCACGATTTGTGTTCAAATTTGGAATATTTATGAACGAAGTAATAAAAGTATCTTGAAGTACGGCACGCAATCGTGTAACAAAATGTACCAGTTCACCTCTTTGCGTCAGCGCTGTCTGCACTTTCGATTTCACAGTAGGCGACCTCGACGCACCACGCCTAACGTCGCCAGCTCCACTCACAGCCACATACCATACTTGGTCGTGATCCTAAACTTGTTTGCCGTGCAAAAATATGCGTCTAACATTTCTTTGTTTATCTATTTTATCTTATTATTATTGATTTTGATCCTATAATGCCCCATTGATAAAGAAGGTATTCCCTTTTTCCAATCTTGACTATTTCATGTGATAGTGGTCCAGTTTTAGGGTAGAAATAAAGTCCATTTCGCTATCTCTAGGGGATAATTATTGCCTACAACACATCTATCTATCACAGACATAACTTTATAACAGACAAGCTGTTCTACGCGGCTCCCGTAGCATAATATATACTGCCTAGGCCTGTATGATGATGAAATAATTTTTGAAATCGCCCAATAGTTTTTGTGTAGAAATATAACAAACATGCACGCAAATTTTCCTTATTTAATATTATATTGGAATATATAATATTGTTGACTAATAAACGAAAAGCTATTATTAAAATTCCATTCCATTTTTGTTTGCAATCCCAGATCTGAGTAAGTTGTTTAATGAAACGCAAGCAAACGAATGGTTTTAGCAAAGAAAACGAAGGAAACATAATTTATTACAAACATTGTTATCGACGAGTTTGATCGTTGATAATAAGATTTTATTGACTCAATTTTCTGAAATTCAGAGGTAAATAATATACTACATTTTTCTATTATGAAAAGTAAACAAATCCAAGTCTGGTTTCCTATTTGTATTGAATGCTTTAAGCTACTTCGTTTTACTGTGGTATGAATAAATGATAGAAATTCTCATGAGTACAATAATAGAAACGGTATTTAAACAGTATTATCAGTATAAACCCATTATTATTCAACTTTCGTCGTACCTCAGTCGCAATTAAATTTAAATTACTCTTCAAATGTGATCATTCGCCCAAACTTGAACTAAAATGTGAGTTTAATAAAGGCTTATAACACGGATTTACAAGATGATGAGAGTTAAATGGCAATAAAGCAATCTAAATGTGATTGGCTAAATTACTCCCATGGTCGAATTCTCCGCCATTGTCAAATAAATTTATTACACCCGGTGGCAGTCCCATGACGAATTTAAAATTCACAAAGCGTTCTCGTTTAAAGGCACAGAACCAAATTAATACTGTCGTTTTAATCTCAGCATCGTAAAAAAACTTGAATATTCCTAGCAGCTGAAACACCTAGGTATCAATTTTCGTATTCATAATTCTTAATTTACAGTTATATCGTAAAAAAAAACAAAAAAATGTCATAAAGTCTTATCAAAGACATTAAACTAGATATAAAAAGCGCCAAGTTACTGCTTTAAAAAATGTTTGCCAAAAGAATAGGTGCTTAAAGCCAACAATTTTAGGACTATGACTCATATAAGCTATGTGTACTATGAAAAACTTATTACGAGCATATTTTATGCTACAGCGAGCTTCATTTATACATTTTTAAATTTTAGAAACAACAGAACCTGAGTAAATGTGTAATTTTATTACCCAAATTATAAAAAATGTATGCATAATTTGGAGATATCCTTGAATTATAGGATCAAAAAAGATCTTAGGTCTAGAACACTAAATTATCAAAAAAAATAAACGACACAGGTAGTAACCCTGGTCACGGTATTCTTAAATTATAGCTCATATTTTTTATCTCACCTAGTCCCCAATTTCCAAGGCGCCAGACGTTCAAATAAATACTTTAATAAAGCTAAAATATGAGGAAAATGTGTTAATATTTCAGAGAAATATTACTGTCCTACATCAGTAACCACTATTTATATTATTTGATACCTATTATTTGTTTTCAATAAAGTTAAAAAATAATTTCAGGTAACAAATATCTAATGAAATGAAATGATAATTTATTTGCTAATGGAAATTAATTTGAATAAATTGCTTAACTGTTACTAAGACTTTTAAAGATTTTGGAGATTCTAAGGTTTTTGATTGACTGGATTGTACTCTTTAGTGAACATAATATTATCTCTTGCTGGTAAGAACTTCGTGGGTATAACTACACTACATTATCATTTGCTCTTGCGTACATAATAACGTTGGAAAATGACAAGCTCTTGCGCTGTATCGGCGAAAAGGCGACGGAATTTCAATATCGTCTCAAGCTCTCCACGGTCCTTCGGCCTGAGATTGACGCAAAAAGTACAAAATATTTCATATCCACTGAA
Organism: Phoebis sennae; assembly: GCA_001586405.1. NCBI lineage: Eukaryota > Metazoa > Arthropoda > Insecta > Lepidoptera > Pieridae > Phoebis > Phoebis sennae. Next base: position 159,670 of record LQNK01000680.1, on the reverse strand, counting down.
GAGAGCTCCGTCACGTACCAGGAAATGTTATAAAAGTTTCTTCAAGTGTATTTCGCAAAAGATCCGCGCATGTTACCGAGGTATTGCAGACGAACTTCAGCATGGCTCGAGAATTGATAATAAATACCGAAAGAAACATTTAAGTACTTTCGAGAAACTTCGCCGGGTTTGTTTACTGTATTGAACATGAAATTAATAAAACGTAACATGCATAGTCATTTATAATTCATTGAAAACTTTGTTCATTATTTTTAAGAATTTCAAATTGTTTCAAACGCTAGCCAATATAAACTTATTGGAACTACAGTAATATACAAAGGGGAATTAATACGAGACCTGACCTCACCAACAGTCAAATATTCTGTTCGTAAAATGTTATACCAACATGTAAAAATCTATCGAACTGTATAGTTTGAAAGTTGAATATTTCCTTTGGTAATGTTACACCATACATTGAAATGTAACCTTTTAACGCTAGTACGTAGGCTCACAGTCGACAGTCTATCATGTATTCCGACAAAGGGGTAAAATCGTTTGTCATTTGGATTTCTACCTTTGATATCATACGTGTCATACATGCATTTCACCCGAGATAAACGAACGCGATAAATAGAGCTAATCATGAATTGCAATTCAGTGTGAATAGGTATTAACTATTATTTCAGTCTATCAAAATGCTCCGAGTAAATCAACATGGAAAACCTTATTCAAATATAGTTTACAATAATTAGTTTCTAAAATTAAATGTACATTTTGCAAGTTATCTTTCCATAATTTAACTCGCAAAAAGCTTTTGGTATTAGGCAAATTTTAAAATAATGTGCTTTTAATGCAACTTGTAATAACTATTAACTATCATTACATCACATCTCTTAAGATACAATTATGAAATTTGTAACGACCTACAATTTCAACATTGAACCACTATTGTTTTAATGTTCGAGTTTGTTAAGAACACACCGTTAACACGTTTTAGTACATTGTGTTCTGCATGATAATGATCTGGCTTCGGACTTTGTTGGTGTGGGTAATACAAACGTTCGTGGTCAAACGGCGAATTTACATAGCAGGGACAGTTATGTGACATGTCATTCTGTGTCTAAGCTCGTAAACTAAATGAATCTTCGTCTGAGAATGTAAATTGTTTCTATGTTTATCCTCTTGGAAGGTTTATCGCTTTGTGCCTGATGTGATGTGGTATGACCGATGCCCTTTTAACTGTGTGATAGTTGTGCATTCAGCTATAATGCGCTCGTAAACGTTGTTCATGTGGTATATAATATTAATATTATATAAATTAGAGATCAGGATGCCAAGCAGTGAGATCTAAATCCTATAATCCCACTTATATTACAACTGCGAAAGTTGGTGAAGATGTATGTACATGTATGTTAGTTTGTTACTCTTTCACTGAACAGCGATTATGAAACTTGGTTTACATATAGATTAGAAACGAGAATAACACATAAACATTAATCCCGGAATTCTGACAGGAACAGAAGTTAGGTGGGTGAAGTCGCGGGGGTTGGCTGGTCTTTTATATTTTCTTTCTAATTTTATGCTTGATCTATGCAACGTTCTGTATGATTGCAAAAATCTTTTCTTTCTGTATATCTCCATTTCACGAGACGCACCAAGTATTGACGAGAAATCTAGTGAAATGTTGGTACACTAGAAATAGCGCATTTCTATGCGTGTGGAAACGAAGAGATTAAGGAGTGTCAAAAGATTTCGCAAAACGTCTAGCTTTTGAAATTATGGTGATTTTCTAACAAGTTTCATTCTTCACCTTATATAATATCCACACACGCAAAGGTCAGATATTAGCGAAACTATTTTTATGAATGGTTTGACTAATCGAGTGTTTGAATACCGTGATTGTGGGTATATGAAATTTTTATTACATTTTCTTTCCTAACAAAAATGTTCATATAGCGGGTCAGCTATATTGTAAGTCCTCTTTCACACGACCCGATTGATATCTAGCGTCTTATACCGGGTTGCAATGTAACAGCCACAGACCCAACACACTATTAAATGTTTTGTACATTGCTTCCATTAAAAGCAATTTGTTAGTTACCAAGACAGAGAAAGAAAGGACACAAAAAGGCGCTAGCGTAAAGTGACTACCGATCAATAGTGATGGCTATGATCTTCAAACTTGTCATATTTACTAACGCCTAATGGACCGATGCTTATCTTCAAGAAGCTCTTAAGTCTCACGCTGTATCTGTCACATTGAGTATCCATTGTCCATTGGAAGTAGAATTAAATGTCCCTATCAAACCCGTCATATCATATCAGTTTTATATCCGACATAAAATTCAGAACAAAATGCAGAAAACGTGTCTCGCTAATAAGGTAATGTATGACATTTAATCAGAGTAAACCCTGCCGTTAGATTTTTGCTCTCATAGTGCAGTGTTTTCGTTTCTCCCGGGAAGACAAGCTTCAAACACAAAATAAATCGTACTACATATACTTAAAATTTTGTATATTTAGTTGGGACCGAGCAATAGCGTGTGAAAAGCGGCTTAGGGTGCCACATTCCTCGCGTTGAAGCGGTCGCCGGTCGCATACCGCCTCCCCGTCGCCGGCGACCGTTGACCGCCATTTCGTAAAAACCTCACGCGTACAATGTCCAACCTTACGAAAATTACTTTGAAATATGGCTCGGAATTTAACTTGTGTTATTAATAATGACAACTTTATGAAATAATACATTCATGCATATAAATAAATTGTCATAAAATTGACTCAAATCGGACTCTCCAAAGATTATAATTTTAATATTTTAATATATCATGCATCCTTTTTACTCTTGTGTAACACACAATTAATTAATAAATTGCGTTGGAATCTTTAAAACTAGTTTATTAAACTTGTATTTCTACAAAATTACATCAGCATGTTATATCACGTCGTGTGTTAACAATAAACACCCAAACCTCAATATCAAGCATATAAAAAGATCGTAAATCCATTTAATTAAGAGAATATGCAAATGATTGAAGCCCGATGGAAAAATGTGAATATTGTTTAGGGAAAGTAAAAAACTGGTTAGAAAGTATTTATTCGCTACCTATTGATGTTTACATTAGAAATCTGTGAAGCACAAGTGTTACTTTCTCACACAGACTGTTGAGGCGGGAATGTTTTTGTGTGGTGGTAATAGTCGGTGCTCGTAATAACTGTACCAACATAACCTTGTTATGACTCAATTTCCATTTCTTTACTTTAAGGCCACGGCGACATTGCGTCATTGTTCGGAATAAAAAAGGGTTGTTGCCTCGAAAATGTATGAAGAAATGATATTCACGTCGAAACTAGAAGTGTTATTCGTTAATTTGAACGTTTTGTTCGCGATATTAGCTAAAAACTATAAAGTTCATAGAATTTATGAGCTTTTTAAACTGCCTTTTTTATTTGTAATACGTTTTACAAAGGGTAACAATAA
>LQNK01000680.1:133037-155811 GCA_001586405.1 Phoebis sennae | reverse complement strand
AGCTTTTTAAACTGCCTTTTTTAATCGTAATACGTTTTACAAGGTGTAACAATAAATTTTGGCTGATAAAATCTTAAAAATATGTTTACAATTGGAAAAAAAATCAAAATTCTTAAAAAACATATCGTTTATAGTTTTTTCAATAAACTTTTGACAGCAATTTTTACTTTATTCACTACAGCTATGAAAAAAATTATATTATGTAGATGATTTTTAATTTTCTAAAGCATATTGTAAAAACATCTGCCGCCCACACCTTTAATGCTCTCGTTCAACAATAATGGTAATTCTGCGAATAAATAAAAATAATAAATTTCTTGTGAATTCAGTAAACACTCACTGTTTAACAGACCTTTAGTTATTTTATACAAGTATACAGAATAAACTTTTTTACTAAATATTTAAATAAGAATGGAATGTCATTAATTGATAAACAATATTTAATAAAACTATAATCATGCTTTTTAAACTGACAGCATAATGCACAGATTTAAGAGCCTATTGCCTACAAGTTCGAAAAGAAGTAACTATGCATTCGTTTCCTTCGTAAATGATGCATAGACAAAAATATAATTCGTCAAAAAAAAACAGATTTTGCTTCCATCTTGATTTTTGTATTACTATAAGAATTGTTAAACATTGTTTATTAAGTAAAAAAAGTCGTTCGTGCCACTTGTGTAGTTAAAGTTTTAAAATGAAAAAAGTTTTCGCTTAAAAGTTCCTTGTTTTCTACACTTTTATTTAACCTCGTTGTGAAGTTGCTTCAGTAAATCTTTTGAAGGAGATAATTTATACTTACTAATATTATAGAGCGGAAAAAGTGTTTATTTGTTTAAACACGTTAATCTACGATACTAAGAGATTAAATTTAATAATTATTTCTGACGAGCTGTCCAGTGCGCTTTCGGTCCCGGTACATAATGTTAAATATGATAAATAATAAATAAATAAATATGCAGGGACATTAAATACTACGCCACCTAGTCCCAAACCAAGCAAAGCTTGTAATATGGAAACTAGATGTGTGATAGACATACTTTTGTAAATACATACTATGCATACACAACACCCAGGCAGTAGAAAATTACAATGAGCGTCACATGATTTTCAACCCGTGGGGATGGAACCCTCACCCTCTGGCTCAATAGACCGTTGTCATATCCACCGCGCCATTGGGGTCGTCAATATACAGCGTGTAGGTACACTATACTGCATAATGTAATACGTATACGTATACGCTTTTCTCATTTAATGTTCTATCTAACACAAATATTTGTTTGTGGTAAGTCCTGAAATTAACGCATTCATTACTCCAGCTTTATATTTTTAGTATAGATTATGACAAGCAGGCTTACGAGTAAAGCTTTGAGTTTTCTAGTATAAACTACTTCCCGAGTGAAACCGCGGGGCATAGTAATATAAATTTAGGAGGAGGTATGTTCACCAGCGTTACGCTAGGTACCTACTAGGTGCATTAACTTCGTGACAGCAATCCTGCACCTTAATGTTATTAATGCGAAAGAAAATTTCTGTTTGTCTGTCTCTTCTTCAGGCTTACCTCAACCAATTTGGATGAAATTTTCTACAAATATAGTTTGAATCTCGAGGGACATAGGATAGTTTTTATCCTGGTAATTCGACGAGCACAGCTAGTTTATTATGACAAGATTTGTGTTAAAAGTAGACGCAGTAGGTTAAGTTTGCTGAATCCGAAATCTTAATGATCATTAAGAGAATTTGTCAAGTGCACCTTATATTTGCTTCATTAGTGTACCGCACTTAATTAAATTTCAATTACATAATTTCTGGCACGTCTAATTGTATCGGTGTTTAATAAAACTCATTAATGATGACTCAATATTTACGCGGGACTTGTTAATATTTAATATTACTTATAAGTTTTGCCCGCGACTATGTATGTGTTTTTAATGGTTTATCTCTGGAGACTGTACAATTTTCCCAATTAGAATGTAATGCCTCTATTTTTAAAAGTAATTGGTTCTATATAATTGTTTGCTTGGTTTGGTTTTTAAATTAAAAATACAATACACGATTTAATGACATTATTGTAAGAAATACTCAAAATTATACCTGGACTGATATATATAGAAAACCTATTTAAACGCTCATATGGAGAATGCTTGACGAGAAGCTCGCTTACATAATACCTATGTGCGCACAAAATGTACATGGATCCTAAATCCATATCCATAATTCAATTTGCAAAAGTGCTCCAAACTAAAGCACTTAACATAAAATGTTCGCCAACGTGAAAAAATATTCAGAGAGCCTAGCCTAGGTTTAATTTTATTTATCTTTACTAATATTATAAAACCTTTGAGTTTTTGTGTGTGTGTTTGAAATGCAAAAACTACTAAAACTACTGGGCCGATTTCATTTCATTTCATCATTAGACATCTGCATCGTCACTCAGTGACAAACGCTATGTTATAGATCACATAATATTATGCTACGGAAAAGAAAGCGCGGTACAGCTAGCTAAAAAAACCCAATTTTCCTTAACGTTAATCCTCATCATTAAAAAGCGCTTGCGAATCTTTGCATAAACGTCGAATGCATAAAGCCAGCTATCTTAAACAAATTGCTTCGAACCAGCGGAAAAATAAACGGTTCTAATTGCCATGATCTATTCCAAGAACCTCTGACTATTCAATACGACTTCACATAATGAAATGCGAGAAAATCCACGGCGACGGAATTAAAAAGACCTCCATTTAAAAGAGTTTTAGTAAATAAATGAGCGTTGCTTTCGAGTGGTGTTTATTGCCTTATCTCAAGGAGAATAATGGCATTATATCCCGGACAAAACCCGTATAGTGTCTTTGAACTTAAGCAAGACATTTTGGAAGTACGCCAATAGCGTTGCTTGAGGCCTCGCTTGGACCAAAGTTTGCACTGAATTTTACCAAATGCGGTACAAATGATCTGCTTCTTAAATAACACGGATTGGGAAATGCGGATTGGGCCAAGATTTTATCTACTTTCGATGCCTCCATCAGCTGTCATGTGTTTGATCCTCCATTCAATGGCTAACAGACCTTATATTTCTTCTTTGTAAAAGAGTGAGTGATAGAAAAATAACAATAATCGTTACTTAAAAAGAAATTTATTAATAAAAAAACATAATTTGATTTTAAATATACAAACATGAAAATTGTTACATAATAAATATATCACACAAAAGAAGCTTGGATTTAAACTAACACTCAAATTAAAAAAAGTATGTAAGTTGTAAGCTTTACCCATAATAAATGAATCGAGATGAGATCATGATTATAAAACGATTTTGGCAAGGTTTTAACTACTACTCAAAAAGCCCAAGGCAAGGCTGAGTCATAATGGGAAAATGAAATACGAAAAAGCGATTTAACGTTGTAACATTATCTTTTATAGCTGACGTCACAATCGTATATTTTTACATTTGTAAGACAGATTTAATTTTTATACAATGATTACGAATATATGCCGAATTAAACAACAAAGTTTGTTGGAGAATGTAATGGAATACTTAGAAAGTTTCAGCACCAACCCTTATAAGCTATTGTTAAGAAACAAGTTCCCAAGCTGGCTACGATCATGCGAACCATACAGCCCATATTTATGAGTAAGAAATAATTAATCATATTCCGCGCACATCTGAGTCCTTCGGTCCTATTCACTCACAGAAAGTGGCTCACGTAACAAAGAACGGTAACCCAATACGTGACGAGAAATATGAAGTATTGGATGCTTTATAATATTCTATTGTGGTAGACCCATTTACCATTTAATTGGTTCCGATGGATCCACAGTCATTCGTGACGTCGCTGGCATGTCGCGGGTGAAATCGCGGATCTGATTTCTGAGCCAGTAGGCAGTGCGATACTGTGTAATTCATCACGATCATAACTTAATTTGTAAGCAGTGGAATGGTCACGCAATCTATTAAGACATTCGTTACGAAATGCTCCACAAATCGCAACGCAAGTTAGGTCAAGTATATAAATAACAATAACAATGTAACAAAAGCAATAAAACGTTAGCACATGAGATCACCTACACAGGAAACTCAAAGCATTCCGCTTTTATTGCATTACATGTCCTTTATTGAACTGCTTTAAGATAAAAAGTTCTTTGTCATTTTACATTTCGTTCAGCGCTCCCTCATGCAAGTCGTGAGGGTGTAATCGTCATTCGATGGCATTATTACTACTCTGTGCTATTGTACGTTCGCTATCCTACACAAAGACAGTTCGTTGAATAATGCATACAAATAAGCTTTGGCTTGAGGCCGACCGCAAATGCCCTAAAGCCCTCTAGACGCCCGAAAATTAAATAGCATTTCAAAGAATTTGATTCGGAGTCATATATACGAGTAAGACAGCTAATTAAAAAAACGTTTATTTCCAGTACTAAAAACGTTTCTTAATTTGACTGTTTTGAATCTTCTATCACATTCTACCTTTAGGAAGTTTTGCGAACAATAAAATACTTGTTTTTAAATTCGACACAATAATATATTCTATCGTTCATACATACGTAGTATTCTTCAGATTAGACTCAAATTTGCGTGGTTTCGTCTACGAAGGCGGATGAAATCCGACCTCGGGCAAGACCTTCTGACTCATCCAAACAGAACCATCGGCCCACAAACATGCTAAATGGTTTATTATTATCAAGAAATTATATTTTTAACTCTCTATAACCTTAACATCAAATAAAATATGTAGGTGGAGCTCGTTTAGTGTTGTTTAAAATAGATCATAAGTACTTACTTGATGTACTTACTTCTATGATTCTAGTATTGCAGGTTTGTATGGGCCGCGTTAAGAAAACAATAACGTGATTTCATTTTGGTTACAAATCTGATCAGAAATCTATCGTTCTATACTAAAAGGTTGAAGAGTTTGTATGTTTATTTGAATTCATTAATCTCAGGAACTATTATTCCGATTTGAAAATTTGTTTGCCAGACCGTTCATCGAAAAGGACTAAGAAATATTATAGGCTTTAAAATATTGCGTTACGGGAGCAAAGCCGCGTTGATAAGCTAGTGAAGGCCATGATTTTTCCTTAATAAAAAAAAACATCAGCGTGTTTAAGCTCTGCTGTGGTGTATCACTACTGTTACAAAGACTTGAGGTATTTAATTTGACACAAAGCCCTTTGATACCGATGTGAAAAACTTTGATATGAAATGTCAGCGAACTGTGTTAATATTGGTTGCTGATAATAAAAGCTATTTTAACAATTTTATTGAAGCACTCATAATATTTATAGCATATGTATAATATGTATATTCAAAACATAAGCAATCAGAAATTTTATGTATATGTGTTATGTTTAATAACTACGAAAAGTTTATTTTATTATTTTTTTAATATAATCGGATTTTCAATCGTAAATAAAGGCGCCATATTTAAAAATAGATCTGGTCGATATTTAAAAATACCCCAAAGATGAACAAGTTCTATAGTATATTTGAACTATCTCTTATATGCTGACTCTATATTTGACCTTTATATATTATGCTTCATTCTAACTACGAAAAACACATACAAGCAAAATAATTAAAAACAGATTTCAAATGGATATTTCATTCAATACCATTTTGTAAACAACATAATTATATTTTCATAAAAGAAAATAAAACTATTTTAATTAACGTGTTACTCTGTACAATACAAAAGCTAGATGTTATTTTCTCAAGTAAAGTTTGTCGCAAGCATTCCATACTGACTACTCAATGCAAATTGCCTCCGCAAGCCGGATCTCGAAGTTATATAAAACAACTTGTATACGTATAAAAATTTAAATGCCGTGTTAGTGACGAATTTTGACGTCACCTTTAAAAATGTATAGGTAAATCATTAGATTTATACCTATCATTAGCATTTTTGAATTTTTCTCATGGTAAGACTATATTACTAAAAATATTTAAATAAATTAGTTTTAGTACGTTGAGACTTTTTAAAATTTAAATTTGTTATGATACATGTATAAATTAATATGCATTTGTGGAATCGCTAGCGTCACCATTGTAATTAAATTTATTTTTAATCTTTATTTTTGCACAATTAAAAAAGAAAACAGTATAACCGTCATTCATCAATTTATTTATAGAACGACGGCATTGTGTTCAAAATATTAACGTTAACTTTAACAAATTGGATTCTCTGTTTAATTAAGTGAATGATTGCTTTTCGTGGTCAATAATGCTTCGTGCGTTTACCAATATTAATTAAATGTCAAATACACATCACTTCGGCATAATATCACACACATAATATCAAATATGGGTATAGTTTATAATTCAAATTGTTTTACCCTCGCTGTATGTCTATGGTTGTTTGTGTGTGAATAAATGAATATCCAAACATGTATCATAATAAGATAATTTATAAATTTATTCAGTAATGATTGCTTTCCGTGGTCAATAATGCTTCATGCGTTTACCAATATTAATTAAATGTCAAATACACATCATTTCGGCATCATATTATACACAACATTTGTATAAGTATACAGGATGTAGCGTAAAGAGTGGATAGTATAGATTCTGAAGATAGATGACGTTGTGACGGTTTAGAAATATGTATATTTATATAAAATGTTCTAGGCGAAGTTTAAGAGGGTATTATTATTATACGTTATATCTCTTTCCCATTTTATATTTTACGACAATATTATGGAGAAAAAACACTCCAATCTTAATTAAAATTAATTAAAATAATTAAATATTTAAATATGTAGGAGATTATTACTTTTTGCAATGTCTTCTTTTGTAAAAATCCTCATTCTAAAAAATATGATTATAACAATGAATAACAAATAATTTCTGAAAATTAAGCTCAACCAAATAATTTATATAAATTAACAAACTACAATAAAATAACAAATATAATAAGCGTAAATAACACTTAATATTTCTTAAAAGCCAGCATGTAAGATTTCCCTTTAATAAAATAAAAACTTTTATAACATAGAAATGCAGTGTCTAAGCAAGCTTTAAGGAGAAGCTCTATATACGTGCCAAAAGCGTCCATGCAATCGGTAGACAATCCTTAGCGAAAATGCCGGTTCTTTTTACACCAATAATGGCCTTCCTTTGAGCCCAAAGAGAATTTCCTTTAAGATAGAGGTCATCTTGCGTTTTTCCTACTTGCTAATTAAGTTCGTTAGAGATCTCAAATGTTCACTTAAATTGCTCTCTTTTTTCTTACAAAAAGAACAAAATGTTTTAAAGGAAATTGAATTGATTTTATACGTGGAAATGTTAAAAAGGGAAAAAAAGATTACTTGAAGTATATATTAATGATATAATTGAAACGTACTTTTGCATATAAAATATGACCCACGTTTTGTAGAGCTGCTTATTTTTAACATAATATGCAAAAATGTATCTCTTTTTATTCGAATTAATATTTTTATCAATTATTTATGTATTACACGTCTTATGCTAAGTTGAGCTCCATAAGGTTAGATAAATTTAAATGGCTTTACAATTTCTTTAAAGTTATCGCATTATAAAAATCGTGTAAAAAGTAATAAAACTTACCAATAACGCCAGTGACAATCCAATTGAATGAGAAATAAAATAAAACACAACAGTAAACACAGTCAAAACACACGCTACTAAATTGTATAAAATAAAATCACCAGAGACAAACAACAATCGCACAAACAACGCGGTCGGCACTATGCAAGAAATTCGAGTGCTTTCAGTCAGGTACGATGGGAACCAGTGCCGCAACGTGGTTACGCGGTCATAATCAATTCGAGTGTGTTGTAATATTTACGTAATTTTTTCAGGCTGTCAGATGGTCGTGCGATGTAGTACCGCGTCTGCCGAGTGTACCACTCCCGGTGAACGTACGCTCCGCACTGCTGCCCGTAACACCGAAAGGTCGTTCGTTACCAACATTCTCTTTCCGCGCAAGCCTCTCAAGTTAAAAAGAGACAGCACCTATTCTGAATCGTATCTAGTCGAGCCAAAGAGAGACAGAAACATCTCCAAGGGAAACCCGAATTCGAGTCTTGATAGTTTCAACTTAAATGCCTTTGTGAATTATTCGAGATATTCGTAGTTGCACAAATATGTGAATAAAACGGATATGTTGTAAATCGCGATTGTTGTGCACAATCAAACACGACAATGTAATTACTTAAATTTTTCTCATTCACAAATTGGGTATTGGCTAATGGAAACTTATAATTGTGTGAGAAGCTCACAATACCAATTATTTTGACCAGTGTTTACAAAATGTGGTTTCTAATCATAACAGCCTTGTCATCAAATCAACTAGGTTTATTTATTAATGTGAATTAGAAAGGTCTTACAAGGTTTCTTTGTGTATCGTTTTGGTATATAATATACAGTTTTTCATATTATTTTTAAAATGGACACCGAGGTTTATATAATTATGAATGTATGAATGAATGAATTCTGCACTTCTCTTATTTTTATACATGAGTTTCGTGTTAACACACAATGAGCTTTTAACATTGTCAGGTACCAAAGTATGATACTCACATGTTCGACTAACATTTAATAGAAGGTTAACACGCGCTAAGTAACACGGTGCTTAGTGCTTGTCAGTAACACCTTCCGTACAAACTTGCTGCGCTAGCTATTTACTATTACTTTATGTCCTACGTGTATCCAATGTAGACCACTTTCATGTAAAATTTCATCGAATTCTGTTTCAAGGGGAACAATTGATAATCTAAACAAGTACAACTTGGGATACTTTAAGGACTTCTCAGATTTTGATAATTTACGGAAGTTCTATCGGTTATAGACAACAAATTAACGGATCAAATTGGTTATGGAAACTTTTTTCAGTTTCCTAGAAAAACAACGATAAAAGAAAAAGACGAAAATATCGGATTCCCACAACTTAAATATATTAACTGAACTCGGAAATCCTTTAAAGGATGTATGAAATTCTAGTTACTAGAACTCTAGAAGGAATAAATGTGACTGAGACCCGGGGTACACGACGCCACATATAATATAATACTATACGCGTTGCGACGCCGGACCGCAAAGATTTCACCGCACCGGCGGGTACACGGGCGGTGCGGCGTCGCAACGTTGTTTTATCGTAACGCCGTCGTGGGTACCACTGCGCTGGAAAATCTGCAACTAAGTGGTACTACTCCAACGTCACTATGTATGCACCTCTTCCTGCCTTGTCTCGGTGGTTGCAAATGCGGCAACGCAACGCATTTGCCATGCCACAGATATTTCTATGTAAGACGACGCATCGACACCGCTCCAACGCCGCACAGCGCAACGCGTCGTGTGCTCTCGCTCTGAGAGGCACGACGATAATTTAAGTATTATTGACGTGTCTCTTCTTATAGATCAGAATACTCAAAGACTTCTTAGATTTTAATTTCACAAAACTCTGTCTATTAAATACTATTAATAACTTTTTGCCAAAAAATAGAACCGACTTCCTTACTCTAAAAAGTCAATACAAAGTCGGTGCAAAATCTTGTTAAATTGAAAATAGCTTGTATAAATTTCAACGAAGAAAAAAAAGGGTTATTTTCTACTATTTCGAGTAAGAAAGTAGGTTCTATTTTTTGGCAAAAAGATATTTTTTTTTCCCCTTTTTAATGTCCTGTCATTAAACCTTAACAGCAGAACTTATTCTGCTGATTTTCGAGGAGTTCCCTAGAATATCTTCCACATGGATGATCAGACTTAAACCAAATTCTATGGGACCACACTGACACTACTCTTTCGAATGCAAAAAGAATTTTCCAACTCGGTCAATAAACTCCGTAGATATGTGTACAGAAAAAATGCATTCGAATTGATAACCTCCTCCTTTCTTTGAAAGTCGGCTAAAAATAATGAGAATTTGATCTAGGCATCCGCAGGTTGTTATCCTACGAACCACGCACGCGTTATCTTTATTTGTATAGAAAAGCGTTCCGTACAATGCGGACCATATTCTAAGAGTGAGCACCATTATTCGGAAGGTAAAAAATAATAAATAAGTCAGGTCTACAATTCAATATCATGATAGTAGAGACCATAGGAGAGGCATCAAAAAAGTTTTAAGCTTGCCTCAAACACCTCTGCAAAAAATTTTCCTAACTCTCTTTACTATTTGCATACAAAATTTTATCAAGATCGAATAAACCATACTGTAAGTATTCACCTATTTAGTCCCCCTTACCTTCGATTTCGCTTATCTTCGAACTCGACATTTTCTTTTTTCTGAAGTATTCGCTTATGAAATTTAATCAAGGTCGGATAAACAGTACTTAGGTTATCCTCGGACAAAGGTGTCATACTTACATACAAACAAACGTCCCGCGATCTCGATTCTGAGACGTCAATAATATCTACTAACTGAGGGATGAATGCGACTAATGATCTGTGAATTATTTACGTGTCGAAGCAGCACTTACGTATTAATATTCATCTTAATCTGTTTCAAGAGCAAGGGAACAAACTCTGTTAATTATATCGAACAATCAACTTAGGGTACTTCGAGAATTTCTCAGATTTTGATAATTTAATGAAAGTTTTGTTACAGAAAACAAATTAACGAATCAAATTGGTTGGAGACGTTTTTTGGTTTGTTAGAAAATAAAGACACTTCACAGACCGCCTAAAATTATATAGATACTTCAACGAGTTCTGATATTTTGATAATTTAATGTGTATCAGAAAAAAAAATAAAGTTGACGTTGCTAATTCTATTTTTCAGTTAACTAGAAAGAGATAATTAAATTTAACCCACGGCTATCACACGTGCAACCATCAGTACAGTCTTACATATAATACCCAAATCTGTACTGTACGAACGCACTAATCTCAGGAAGTACTGGTCCAAATTGAAAAAATACATTGTATGTTAGGCCATAAATCGACGATGGTTATAGGCTAGTATACATAGTATTATATTAAGATGATACCTAACTCACAACTCACACTCGAAGTCACAACCAACAGCTCATTATACTTTTTACCAAATAAATATCGCGACATAATTAAACATTACCCAAATTACATAATATATTTATCACTCTTTATTAACTTCATTTACAAATTATGATGGCACCTCTTTAATTAACGAAAATCATATTAATTACTAGATATCTATGCACATTGCTTAATTTAACTTCATTCAATATAAATGTGATTGTATATTGAGATATAAAAACACGGCAAAAAATAAAGATATATTTTGAAGATCCGGAATACTTATTACTTCCTTTCATAGCACTTCCTTCCTATAGAACTCAGTTACATAACAACAACAATACATATAGAATTATGGACACATTAATATCATTCAGAAGAGGAAATAAAATAAAAGCAAAAATCAGACGTCGTTATGACAACTGCTAGTAAGCTAGTAACAAATTTTGTAGTGAGTTTGATAATTCATTTCATTGCTGTAATGCAGACACAACTCTAGAACCATTTAACTAATGAAAAGCTTCTTTAGAACGGGCAAAATTCATTCAGTTGTTATAGTATAGTTGTAAGTTCCTACAATCAATTATAATTTTATTAGTATTAACCTAAATATGACCTTAATAGATTTTGTGATAACTTTTTCAACCTAGATTGAAATTATCTTAGTCATCGATAATGGCGGCATATTTTAAGAAACAACGAATTTGTTTTACGCTGTTATTGAATCAATCAGGCCGTCTTCCAATAAACGGCGGAGATCAAAGAGAGGCAAGTCAATTTCCCCCTTTTATCAACATTTATTTTGCATCTAAAGTTCAACTCGAACTATAACGAGTAATTGGCAAAGGCGAAAGGAATATTAATGAATATCCGATGGAAAATCAATTTTTTATATTATGCAAATATTCATCTCAAAGGTTTTACAATCAAGTCAATATTAAATTAGTTACACAACGTTTACAGTTGCCGCTTTAACATTTCACACAACGCAGAGGTCTTATGCCCATTTGCCCAATCATATAAAAATTGAGGGTTTATAATAATTGAAAACAACATTTTTTCAAATAAAATAAATATTACAAAGTAACTAAGATTGGGTAAAAGTAATTAAACCTTGTAAAAATCACTGATCACCTATGTTATATACGCGCACTAGTAAGGAATACTATGTCAAGAAAGTTCTTTAGATACAAGCTGCTCTTGAATACAATTAAAAAAAAACGTTAACAATAATATTATTTAATAGAAATATAATTTCTTCATGGAATGAAAATGTCGTCATCGTAGCACAACGTTGCATATGATAAATTTTTAGTAAAAAAACTAAAGGTGAAAATTTTACGGTAAAAGTAATTAAGAATCATAAAACGTTTGGGATCGAGCGTCAGATGCGGATGACTGCACCACGTGTGAGCAATGGCTTCGAAAAGTCAACAAGCACAACCATCAAAGAATATCACCCATTTAATTTATAACTGACTAGCTTCTGCCCGAGCCTTCGCTCCCGTCAATTTCAGAGTATAGATTCATAAAAAATAACCTATCCTGCTAAAATCGATATACGAAATTTCATTAAAATTTCATAAAAATAAATTCAGTGTTTGCGGCGTGATTGACACACAAACATCCAAACTTTCTTATTTATTTTATTTTATTATTTTACAGAAAACTTACGGCTACAAAATATATACTACAATTTACATTTTTAGATACAAATAAAGCCAATTATAGGTCTTCAAACTATCAGTAATAAATCTGGTCTACAAACTATCAGTAATAAATTTGGTAGGCAGTAGAATTGTCAAAAGAGCTCCAATTATTCAAGCGAAGAATTCCTTGATTATGATGTTTTTAAGATTTGACAGTGAAGTATGGAAATATTAGTAACCGAAGTAACCGATAACCAACGACCGATTTCTATTCCAACCAATCCGTTATTTATCGATAAGTTATAAAACACTGATAAAATCCTATTTGTTGAAAACTATTATGTTAGGCTTTGGCAAATAGTTCCTAAGTAACGCAACAACAGGACTGTTGTTGGGCGGCCTATGATTGTATCTACTTATAAATTTGCAAAATAAACCAAATATTTTAAAAGAGTAACTATGGAGTTTCTTGCCAGTATCTTCTCGATTGAAGCGACATTCCGAACCGGTGGTAACTTCAAATATAAAGACTACTCATAAGTACTTTATAAAAGGTTTACATAAATAAAAAAAATGTTCTGTTCTATTCTATTCTATTCTATTGAGAAATTACAGAATACATAATGGGTGTATAACGTTTGTCGTCATACGAACCCTTATTATGCCTATATTTCTCTTCAAAGCACATCTGCGGCAACTAGTTTTAATGCACGAATACTGTGCTATGCATGCTTTCAACTAAAGTGAGTTGTTACTTCGTATGCTTTGGATTGTGTGTAAATTCAAAAATAATGTTATTATTCAACTTTCATAAAATGTATTTCCATCCTTCCTACAATTAAAAGTATACATTTTTAAATGTTTACGCCTCAACTATTGAATGAATTCGTATACAGGTATATTCGCTGGATAAAGTGATTGGACACCTTTTATTAAAATATAGGTCCGTCGAATTTAACGCGAACAATGCCATGGGCAGAAGTTCGTCGATTGAATAGGTGTTATTTTTTGATGCTGTATGCCTACGGACTAGTTTATAATATGCCTGACTCATATTCTAACAAGTGATCGCGCTCAATATATATGTATGATATTAAGTATTTAATTATGACCTTATTATATATTAGATTGTGGCATCGGAATGTCGAAATAATTTACTACAAAGTACAGCAACATACTAGTGAATAGGAAGTTGAATTTAATGTTGAAAATGATGACATTGAGCTATACGCTAAAGACTGCAATATAAATTACTCAAAGTAAACGTTCTCATTTGTCTGACGCCAGTCGACGTCGCAAATAACGGTTAGTGTTAAAATAAAACTACATT
The DNA here is from genome assembly GCA_001586405.1 of Phoebis sennae. NCBI lineage: Eukaryota > Metazoa > Arthropoda > Insecta > Lepidoptera > Pieridae > Phoebis > Phoebis sennae. Next base: position 141,884 of record LQNK01000680.1, on the reverse strand, counting down.
TAATACCTACATACTTTAGATTGCTTCACGTTAATATGAGAGGAAATGCGGAGCCACATTTTTTCGTAGACATCATTATATGTGTCCTCGTTTATGAAAAATTTTAAATTTTCCCAACGTGTGTATTTTCAACGTTTATTAAAAACAAACGATGGGTGTAGCGGGGACATTTTGCATTTTCAAGTCCCTCAAATTAAGCTGCAAAAACCGCACTTGCCTCGTCATTTTATCTTCTGTGATCAGATTTAATTTAAGGAAAATAATTGTTATTTATAAAGAGCTACTTCCCACTGACAAAGTCATATAGAAGAATGGTATTAATTAATATTATTGATTGATTTAGAAAACTCTGTTTTAATTATAACGCTGTTAGCAATTTGTTTTACTGTTCGCTATGCTGACAACCCGATTGCCGCAGTGGATACAGCAATGGTCTATTGCGCCGGAGGGTGTGGGTTCGATCCCCACGAGTAGAATTATGATGTGATGAACATTGTAATTTTCTACTATTTGGATGTTAAGTTATGTATAATATGTACGTATTTTCAAAATAAAGTATGTTTTAGTATGTCTATCAATTATCTAGTTTCCATGCTTTCCATAAGCTTGGATAGCTTTCATAAAATGATCTTTAATAGCATTTATTTTATTAGTAAATAAGGAACTCAAACGGTACAAAAAATTCTTAAGCAACTGCTGCCTGATTATAACTAGGCGCTATAATTAAAGGCCTACATTACCAATTACGTCGTTTGTTAAATATGGCCGGTGAATGTAATCAAGTTCTACATTATAATATTAGGAAACACGGCCTTGGTGAATACTGCATGCTTTATAAATACTAATCTACTTATGTTTGAACTGCAGATTTAGTGATCATTGTGGGATGCTAAAGTTTGGACGTTCGTTAAAACTTTGCGGCGAATTTAAAGTTTGACTATGGAGTATGGAAAAGCATTGATTACAGAAAATTGTTACTCTACTTTAGTAACATTTTCTCCCGTTAGATTTATTGGATTGGTGCTGTAAAAAATAAATAGAATTACTATCATTAACCTATGTTTCAATCATTTTGCGAAAATAATACTGAATTTTTTTAAATTCATCTCGTGTCTTTACACTGAATGAGTTTAAAAATCCCTCGAGAGTATTTTGTTATTAGAATTGAGACAATTCAACACGATAAAATTGAATAAATGTGATATTTGAGTATAAGCATTCTTTTTGCGCCTGACGACAACAATGAATGGCACAAACTAGTCTGGAAAACTTTCATTAAGGGCATTGCGTATTGCCTTTCTTAAGAAAATACAGTATTCTCGCTGATTCTATAACTACCATTTTATTTAATGTTGGGTAAGGTTAGGGAAAACGGGTCCCTATTACTAAGCTTCCGTTGTCTGTCTATCAACAGGATGCATCACATAAACAATGATAGTAAATACAAATAATATATATCCGTGGAAATATTACCAACATATATATGTATACAAAAACACAAATATTTCCTCTTTATTATATTCGTTTGGATTAGAATCCTACTACTATTATAAAGGCGAAAGTTTGTAAGTAGGGATGTATGGATGTTTGTTACTCTTTCACGCAAAAACTACTGCACCGATTATGATGAAACTTGGTATACATACAGGTAAGGGTTCAGAATAACATATAGGCTACTTTTAATCCCGGAGTTGCCACGGGATCAGACGTTACACGGGTGAAACCGCGGGGCGCGGCTAGTACTCCATAAATGATAAAAATTCAATTGAACAGTGCTGTAAAATTATTTGTATTAAAAATGTATTCTCAAATTATAATAAGCACGATAATTATGTTTGTAGAGATCCATCAATTCCAATATTGAGTAATCGAATAATTCGGTACTACCGTGCACTTTGATTATGTAATAAATAGTTAAAATCGCCGCTGTATCATTAATTCATTAGTATAACCATTAACCCGAGTGCATCCCGACCATTACTTATTAATTAATAGTGGGAATGATTCATAATATCATACCTCGATTTGTCATTACACAAAGTAAAATTTATGTTAAACTGTCTGTTTCACCACCGGGTCGCAAAATATTTGTTCAAAATTGCATCTAGATCGGTTCAGGGGTTTATGCATGATAAAGGATAAGAAGAGTTTTTTTGGCATTTACAATATTATCAAATAGGGATTAGCTCCAAGCACCCACCTCGGAAAGATCATTAAACAGGTACCTTGTCCTGACAAAAAGAAATACTACAAACATAATTTTAAAATTTTGCGCAGTCGGTTTGAAATACATTTCAGTGATTCATTTTCATTTATTGATCCAAACAGTAATAGCAAATTTCCCTATTAATACATTTTTACTCATATTTATAAGTAATGGAAACTTTTTCAATCCCCACTCTTAAACATAGAAAAATCATGGCTCAAAATGGATAAGATGTTAACCTATAAAAAATATGGTGTTTTTACAAGAGCGGAGATTATCATCTGTTAACCAATCGAAATAGAGATTGTTCATAAAACCATAAAAAGATGATATATTGGGGCTTGCAAACAATGGTTTATTTCGAAGTGGGGGTATCGACCACGCCACGTTATTTATGACGGGTTCGAGGGCAGATAAAAGAGCACTATAAAGTTATTTATAATTTATTTGCATAATACATTTGTCCCTAACAACTGACCAAATATAATGTCTGCGTAAGTCACCGCCTCCAGGTACTTAAGTTTAAAGGAACGTTAACATTGGACTGTCATGTTCCCATCTCTCACAGGAATTACTTAATTAAAATAATTATACTATTATAATTATAATTTATATGGAAATTAATATATGTATAGTGTAATTTTCACAACTTCCAAACATTTTTTATTGGCAATGTTTTACTACTAATAATATAAATGTGAAAGTTTGAATGTTTGGATGTTTTTGAGACTATCATTACGCCGCAGGTAATAAAAGGATTTCCATAGAATTTCGTATACGTATACTAGGTAGTTATTTTTCTGGTTAGTTATTTTTCTGTAGAGAAAAATAACTAACATACTGGTTAGTTATACTTTTATGTGAACCTAAGAACTTTAAAAGGACTTTGTTGGTTCTCTTGCCTTTTTGAAGTCAATTAAGAAAGAGAACGTAATAAAACGTTTTCGTCGATTAAATAATCAATTATTGTAAATTATATTGCAATGTTAAAACAATTAAAATTATAACATTTCGTATTTTATAAATTAGCATAAGAATATATAATTTTAAGGAGAGTTAACGTTTACGTATACAAAAAAGCCCTGAATTGATAACCTCTCTACCGGAAAGTCGGCTAAAAACACCATAATTTTCAGTCTGTTTTCCTCATAAAAGCATGGAGGCTATCAAATAATGTTGCAGTAGGGAAGGAGGGGGATCTATAAACTTTTTATTGTTTCCGGGTCATGGCTCTTCAAAGATTCAGGATCTAATCAATATTCTATCCGGATTACGAACATGATAATTGTAATTCCGAGTTTATAGGTTTTAAATAAGAAGGGAAGAATATCTGACGCATACAGATTGGAGATTTCGTTTTCGGATATAAACGTTGATCTCTATTACAGAACTGAATGAAAATTATTTTAGCGATCGAAATAACTGAGTTAATAAATGTCATGAAAATAATCATTATTAATTTTTAATTGGTTTTATTTAAATCACTGAATATATTTATGATACTTATATTGTTATAGAACTACGTATTCTAATATAAAACTTAATTATGATATAAAAATACATGGTAAGTATTTAATATTAAAAAAATGGTTAAAAATATATATAATATAATAATTTTCATCATTAATTTTAAGAATTAGGGCTGATATTGAATACGAAAGACCACAGTAATTTGATGTTTGAACCACAACATCACACAGAATTTGAGATATACAGGTCGAGAAAGTTTTCATTATAATAACTCAGGAATAATATAAGTTCTGCGGAGATTGTTACGCGAACCATTGGAAGTACGATCATTAAGACGGAGTAAGGTTTTGCACATGATATTATCAAAGGGTCTTATAAAATGATCGTATTAATGCGACACAACTACAATTCTTTAATCTTATGTTCAGAGCGCCTCGTGGTTTAGTGATGAGCGCGGTTATTGATTTAACCAAGAAGTCGTAGGTTCAAACCCCGGTGAGGACGAGGAGAGAACAAAAAAACTAAGTCTGGCAGGATACAAATGACCGAATCAATGCACCTAAATATAAAAAAAAAAACATTGAATCGGATTAAACATTCGCCCCATGTCACAAAATTAATATTTTATGGTTTATTTCACGATTTACAATAAAAACAGTTTAATAATTAATTTAATGGTTAATCGATATCTACTTAGCAGGCAGCTTTTACATTTTATGTGAAATGATTTTTATAGGGCCTCATAAAAAACCTTTTTCAATATGAAACATCCGCAAACGCCACGCGCATATCGATAGACTGATGTTTTTGAATTATTTTAGCAGAAAAACAAAAGAAATTAGATCTTGAAATGGACTTTGTTCTCTTGTTATTATTGTTACCTTCTTAATTTGGTGTCAAAACGAACAAATCCCATTACAGACATAAATAAATACAATGGAAATTTGTGAACCTAAACTCCAAGAAAGTTATTAATTGTCTCGCTTAAAAAATATTTCATAAATTTCAACGTTCAATTTATTAGATTAATAGACGTTCCATTACTGGGATAAAATAAATATTTACTCAAAGTTTGTATAATTTTTCGTTATTTACTGAAGCCAGTATTCCCAGTTATTGGACGATGTTATGGCGTGTCTTAATGGGTGATATTTTCGTTATGTGCCTCGTAGACTCAGGTCATGTCCTCGTGTTTCTATTGTTAAGCTGTAGTGTTCTCTGAGGGAATAATTAAAACGAAACAAGTTGGTAACAATGCGGAATATTCGGTAGAATGAGTAGGCTTTGCAATCGATCGGTCCTCCTGGAATGGTCAGGTTACTGCCTCATGTAATGACATGTTCAGAGTGTGTAATTTATAGGTAAGTAGAACTGAGTAAGTCTTTTCAAACTCTCATGACACGTATTTATATAAAGTGACTTTACCTATTTTCAATTTAACAAAATTTTGCAACGACTTTGTGTAGATTTCAACAAAGAGAAACTAAAGTTATTTTCCAAGTGTGTGAGGAAGTCGATTCTATTTTTTGGTTATTATTTTTCAATTTTCAGTGACCTGTGATAGGTTTCCACATCATAGCTAGTTACAATTCAGTCTTCGAGTTATAGTTTAAAGGGTATATTAGACCTTAACCGCAGAGCTTATTCTATTGATTTTCGAGGAATTACGTGGAATATCTTCCACATGGATGATCAGACTTGAATCAAATTCTATCACACAACACTTTCTTCTTATTTCCAAATCGGTCCATAAATGCCGATGATATGTGGTAACATACTTTACCACAAAAAAATACGGTCGCATTGAGAACCTCCTCCTATCACATTTTTAACTATGTAGTTAGACTCTAAATTACGCTTCAACAGATATAACATATCAATATAAATATATTTTAAAAAAGCTCATCGCCTTGACATTTCATTTAAAAAAATATTAGGAACCTAAATCTATTTTATATGTTTCGAATCTCCATAATTTAAGCAAACTTTTTCCGTAATATGTCCGCTACAAATAAATATCAACGCAATTCCGGCTGCATTACCCATACTACTGAAATTGACAGGCGACAGCGACTGACATGCTGTGACACCGCTTGACACTCGCACTATCGTATGGGAAATATACAAAATCGTCCTTATTTTGGGCGAAAACTTCAATACCAATGTATATAGATTAAAAAATTACTTTAGTGCAATCTCTGTCATTCCTTTAACTTAACTATAAGATGTAAAAACCTTGTACCCTGCTGTAAATATTTTAAAAGAAAGCTTAAAACATTGTTACTGAAAATACTTTCAAAGAATCCATATACATTTTATTTACCATTTTAGTTACACGTGTATCATGTTATACTAAGTACATTTGAATATCAACGCACGCATTCGAATGCATTACCCATGGTACTGAAATTGACAGACGACACCGACTGACATGCTGTGACGTCGCCTGACGCTCACATTGAATTTGTATTGCGATTGTATCGTATACCTAACGGTTAATGATGAAGTACAGAATAATTATTTTGAATGTACCTTTTTAATTATTAATGTATAGGCACTTTAGTGCAAGACTCTTGTTCCTCTAAAATAACTAAAAATGCTTGCATGCTTTTCATTAAATATAATTTTTAATTTTCCGACAGGTCCGAAGCACATTTTTTCTCTACATATTTACATATCTATTACAAAGGAATTACATATTAAAATATACTTATATAATGTTACAATTGTAAAAAAAGGGCACTGAAGCGAATTGTCTTTATATAAATTAATCGATTAAAATATTTACTTTGTGATTGATTCTATAAATTTTACTGCAAATTCTAAATCGAATAAATAAAAACAGTGCTGTATAAAAGTTCCCATAAATAATGTGTTCAGTAGGTCTACTCGTACCCGTTTGTTCTTTGTTGTTGGGCATTTTATTGATTATTTGTTTTGATGCCCCTTTTTTGCAAAAGAGTTAATGATTCCTGATTTGAATGATTCCATTCCTTAAGTAAATTTATAGATTGTTATATCGCGGAGGGCATCTTCTACCCTTTCTATTTTATCCATATTTCAAATCCCATTCCATTTATGGGTTGGCAATAATAACACATTATGGGCCGCGGAGGTCGCGTCTTCGCGTAAACCTCTGCTTATGGATTTTCCTATAGCTTAATAATTTTTTTTATTATAGTTAATTTAGAATATTAATCATATCCTTTATATTATTCGTTTTATTGATCTAGTCTAAGCACTAGTATATTGTTAGCATAGATTTGCCACTTAAGTTAGTAAGGTTAACAAGTTTCTGGTCATACATACGTGTATTCTTGACCAGAGATATCAAGCACAGACAGCTTTTAATGCTCTCCGATTGTATTTACACCGCCTACGTCGACTGTTTTCATTTTTACATTTAACCACGAACCATCGTTCTTATGTAACATAACAGTCACTAGACAAAGATGTGATTAAATAATTCAAATTAAGTTTATCTCTTTGTAGGGACACTAATTACCTTTGTCATTAGAATTATATTATTTATATTAATAACAAAGCGCTGAAAACCAATATTTACCTGTCTTAATATAATTATAAACATACCCTAAAAATCCAATGAATACATTTACGCTTTAATAAATATTTTATCATGGCTGCTAGCACGAAACACGGCTGTTAGGTATGAAAACCATATCTCGCACATTGTAATACTCATTACAAATAAATTAATTTGTCTGCGTCTGTGTTTATTGCGTAGCGATTTTGCTTACCAGGTGGAAAATTCACTCAACGTAACATGGCTTTATATTAATTACAAAGCCTTAATCATTACCTACCTTATTATTAAGCGGATTACACGAGCATTAAATACATTAAATTTTTGAAACGAATCTCTTTTTCATTCGATTAATGCAAACGAAAACATTTTTAGCGACATTACAGAAAGTATTAAGGTTAAAATATATTTAAAAATACATTTTATGAGCAAAAGCGGGATATAAAGGGGAAACTTTTGTCTCAAGCTTCGAGTTTTTGTTATACTCGTCAATTTTATTTAGCGAGGGAATTTAAAACAGACATTTGGAGCAATCAATCAACGGAAACTTATTCGAAGTTAAATGTGATTTGTGGATATTTGCTTTAGGTAAGAAAGGAAAAGACAAATATGATTCTAGAAGCTTTCAGAGAAATCGAGAGTTGGTTACATAACGATATTAGAAACGAAGAACAATGAAACGAGTTGTTAATGTTTGATGTCCCTTTGTAGGTATCGGATTGAAGGTCAGTTATTCGTTTTTTGGGACGGGCGGAGAATTGCGAGCTTCGATCCAATTTATTTTCCTTTTGTATGAGGATGCAGTTTGAATAATAGTGAATAATAAATAAGTACTTGTCTTGTACAAAATTTTTGTAATTTCGCAAGATTCTATACATGGGCTCTTTTTAACCGACTTACAAAAAAACGAGGAGGTTATCAATTCGACCGTATTTTTTTTTTTTTTTATGTATGTTACCGCATATCTCCGGCGTTTATGGACTGATTTGAAAAATTTTTTTTGCATTCGAAAGAGTAAAGTTCATGTGTGGTCCCATAGAAATTTGGTTCAAGTCTGATCATCCATGTGGAAGATATTCCAGGGAACTCCTCGAAAATCAACGGAAAAAGCTCTGCGGTTAAGGTTTAATGATGTATATATCAACTGAATTGTGACTAGATGATGTGATAACCCTTCACAGGACACTAAAAAGGATAAAACAAAAATTTTTGCCAAAAAATAGAAACCGACTTCCTCGCTCTAAAAAGTAGAAAATAACTTTTATTTCATTTTTGTTGAAATCTATACAAAGTCGGTGCCTTATCTATTTTCAATTTAACAAGATTTTGCACCGACTTTGTATAGATTTCAACAAAAATGAAATAAAAGTTATTTTCTACTTTTTAGAGCAAGGAAGTCGGTTTCTATTTTTTGGCAAAAATTTTTATTTTATTTACAAGTCTGATCCAGTAATTTGGAGATAAATGGTTATAAATACTCATTGCAGTGCCCCCTGTCGAGTCGTAACTATCTAAAAACATTCACCAATTAAATTAAAACTCATCACTCAAAATCGCATGAAAATCTGACCAATGGCTTTGGTAACATTAAATTGCACACACAAATTGCCTCTCATCCTAAACGCAT
>LQNK01000680.1:102487-127082 GCA_001586405.1 Phoebis sennae | reverse complement strand
AAATAATTCTAACTATAGTTTGGGTATCTATAGAACATACATATTGCATACCAATTGCTCTTTTTGAAAAATATTCAATGTACAGAAATGGTTCGGTTACTGTTTTATTATATGTATAGATAACAATAATCAATTCTAATTAATAATGTACAACTATTAATTTCAAATTATAACATTTATAAAAGAACTAGCTGTGCCCTTCTGTTTCACCCACGTATATTTGTTTTCGCCGTTCCCGTGGGATTTGATCAAAATCCTTTCTTACCGATTCGTCCAGCGGTTTGAACTGTGCGTTAATAGATCCCTGTCTGTCAGTCCTTTAAGTTTTATATAATTAGATTTATTGCAGTATTTTTTTAGTTATTTAAATAATATAATTTGAACATGTTAAATAATTAAATAATGATTTATTTATGTATTCAGTTGCAATAATAAAATGATCTTAGCATAGAAACCATGCAAAATAAACGACAATTAGTAAACTATAGATTTCAGTTTGAAAATAAACTTAGAAGAATGTAACTAATACCAGGCTCCATCGGTGTATTAGCATTGGTAATAAGACAATCGTTGAGCAATGGGGTAGGTCAGACATGCGTTGATTTAATGCTGCAAATTCCCTTGTCGAGAAAGCAATACACTACAATATGTTTTACTACTCGTTTGCAGGTTTTAGTGACTGGTAGCCTGTGTGATGGAATATTGCGGACATCTTGAAGTAATTTGTTAATTTACGTCAGCAATAGTAGTAGTACGTCAATTAATAATTATCGTTGGTAAAGTTTTGATGATCGTAAGCCGGTATAATACTAAATGAACGGAATTTTGTTATGAATTGAAAATCTTAAAAAAATTGTAAAGCCCGTAGGGTATAATATACCCACAATAATAAGCAAGCTTGTTTGGTTGAAATATTAAAGAGATAGGATAAAAGCAGAGGTTGTAATTTTAAGGCATTTTTTTAAATACTTACTTCAGTGATGTGTACTTTAAAAGTTGTTTGAAAAAAGATTTTATGATGACAAGCTTGTTTATTACAAATCATTGAATATTGAGTAACTTTCCAAGAAAATTTTGATATAAGTTGGTAATGTGTATTTAAATACATGTCTAATAAAACTTTTATAATCTTAAATCTTGTAACTTCTAAAAAAAAAGTAAATACACTAGGTACTTTTCACAATGTGAAAGCTGTATGCAAAACTTTAGAGACCGCCAGCGTGATTATCACAAAATATTTGCATTTTCCTGAATGTGAATATTTGCGGAACTTGATTTCCTTTTCTTAATGATAGGAATGGTTGTATTTGGACCGGCTGTTGATTGACTGATAATAATTACTGATTATTTGGTAAAAATACTTCTTAATTTTTTCAATATTTGCATTGATACGGTCAATTGATAAAGACATACATTAAAACTTGATTAAATTATTATTCAATTTCAAACTACTATTACAGTTCTTTTGGTGAATTCACTGTAATAACCACTTATGAGCCTTAGAACATTACAATTACAATGCTGGGTCTGAAGCATCTAGAACCGCTATTTAAAGTCACAATACTGTTATTCATATGCATAGATAATTACATCATTTCTAAATAAGCTTAATAAAAAACTAAATGAGATTGTAATCTAAGACCAACTATCATATAATTTGTAATTGATATAACTGAATTCTAATAAAAAATGTTACGCGCATACTTGTTTAAATTATGAGAGTTTGTGTTTGAAGATTTATATAGGTTTTGACACGAACAAATCTCGTATTAGAACAGTTTATGGTTTTCAAGATAGACGATAGTTTCACTTACGGGTTTATTACCGCACATGGTCGTAATAAAAACATCATGTGTTATTTTTATTTCGTTGTTATTTTAGCACCGGCGGCATTTTTCACTAGACGGTCACCTTCAATTCTCTCTTATAAAATTGTTTACGCTAAAGAGATCGACGGCACTTATAAGAAACACAGTCACGTTGCGAAGACACGACGACGGGGACCCGCTTCGTTCTTTGCTTTTACGTAATTTCTTATCTCTTTACATAGTATAGTCGCCTGGTAGCGTGGATAAACTTTCAAATAGAGAAGAGCAGTATCAGCCGAATTAAATAATTCTTTGCAGCTTGACTTAAATGTAATAGTTACAATTATTATTACGAAATTTCATTATTCTCTCTTAATATGTAAAGCTCGAAGTGCATAAGTGTTTTGTTGTGACTGTCCAACAAATAAACGAATATACCTCGACCACATTGTAATAATATGCAACCTACTAAGCCAAGTGCATACCAGCGCGTACAGGTTAAGTATGACTGTAGTCTGTAACGTAGAACTTATAATTCGGGTACAATATATGTTTCAACCTGTAATAAACAATCACTACCATATCATAAAATTACTGGTGTCATGCTTTGTTTAAAAGGACACAAGATTTTTTGTTAATTTGTTCATAATATCCATGATGTAATGTAATGTAATGTAAATGTAATGAATAGAACGATTGGCTATTATTGTTTCAATAATGTTTTTTTGCCTTTTTGACTAAGAAACAGATCGTAACTATTTGATTGTACTAACGATTGATTTAAATGACATAGTGATGTTATAATATTTAGGTAAAAAAAATATTTGTTTTGGTTTTTGAATAACGGCGTGCAATGCCATCTAAATCCCAATTAAGATCATAAATTGAAACTAATATTGATCATAAATTGCGCTTGGTGGCCTCTAATACATTAAAAAACTGTTAATCTTGGACCGCTATTCTAGAATAAATACATAAAATGTATGGTAATAAAATAATAGTCACCAAGAAGAGAAAGGTGACAATCCGAAAATTAAATTAAATTAAGCAAACTCGACAAAACGGGTTTGCAAATCTGATCTTGTCCTTGTTTTTAAATCTTCGGGCGAATTTTTGGGACACTAGCAATATGATGCTATAATTTAAAATTTAATTAAATTAAAATCCAAGATCATTTGATTTTTTTTATTGACAATATATGGTTAAAGTCTGTGTTGGCAAGATTAAGGGCATAATGAATAAAAATAGGGTATAACTTCTACCGAAGGAAAGTATCGGTGTTGAATTCATATCTCAATGTAGGTTAAAAACCAATTGTTTAATATAACTTATATTTCTACAATATAAGAAGGAACTTATATTGTGGAAATATAGGTTCCTTCTTCTATCCTTTCCAGATAATCAATATATTTTTTTGGTGTGGGCATTTGGCATAAAATAACACACTTCTGAACATTGACCAATTATTTATATCAGTGGAGAAAGTTAAAATTATGTTTTGATATCTGCGGATCAAAAGATATGATAACACAGCTATATTTCAATTATGCCGGGTTTCTGAGTATTTTAGTTAATATAATCATTTATGACGACCTGATTGGCGCAGTGGATGTGGTAATGCTCTATTGCACCGGAGGGTGTGGGTTCGATCCCCACGAGTAGAAAATTATGATGTGATGAACATTGTAATTTTCTATTGTCTGGGTATATATCTATCTATAGCATGTAAGTATTTACAAAAAAAAGTATGTCTGTCAGTTATCTAGTTACCATACTACAAACTTTGCTTAGTTTAGGACTATATGGCGTATTTTTAAATGTCCCATAATATTTATTTATTTATTTAGTGAGAGTGCTTCAGCTTACAGTGCGAGACCCACTTATCCTGATGAAGGACCTCCGAATCGGTCCCAAACTGTCGGTCTATACCGAATAAAGAAGTAGTGAGTATAAACCGTATTAACTATTTAAAATTATTTTAGTTAAACTGTCATAGTTTGGATTTATTAAAGTTAACTGTGAGAAAAAATTCAGACGACATTTGATAATGATGCGTTGTTCATAAAAGAAGCATAATTACAAGTTTCATTTGAAAGAAATGCAATCATCATTCAGATAAAAGACATTTTCTGTAATTAAATCTTATTCAATTATTATTAGTCATAGCATGCTTATTGCGTTTTAAATTATTCATACCATTAAGTAATTTTATTATTAACATTAAATTATATATAAATCACTAAGACTACGACCACGACCAGTAAAATTCTTGAAAACATGTATTATTAGATTACTTTATGTCCTACAAAAAATTTAAAGCAAATTCAATACAATCTGCATTTGCTACTTCTTAAAACAATCATATTTGTGTCAGTTGTTACATCACGGTGAGAAAGACAAACGTACAAGTACTAAATGTTTTAGTATATCTTTCTCCCTTAATTACATACTAAAAGTGACATTAAATTTAAGAGCCCCTTAAAGTTAAGTGTAATTTCAGTATTCAGATAAAGTTAATTAATAACGAATCCTATTATACACATACAAATATGAAATAATTTAAAAAATAACGAAAAATATAACGATTGATAGAGCTTTCTTTAATAGTCATAATTATAATAACAAAATACTAACTTTTACGACGGTTAATCGTTGCATATTTACGCAGAATTAACAATTATATTATAATCATCATTATAATATAAATGTTCGTTGTAACATTGTTACTTTTAGAAAGAGATAATATTACGTATATCCGACGAAGACGACTTGATTTATAATAATGTAAAAATATAACATAATTTATTATCATTATTCTAACCCACAATTTCATATTATAATTTTTAAATAAACGTGATATCGAGTTAGTAGATCTTACGTATGTTTTAAAATATAATACGCATAAAATAACTTATGGCTTATGATTATACATTGTTTTATAACCCCATAAGCAAATATGCCCCGATTCACTAATATAGCATCATATAATATTATTTGTAAACTATACTAAAATAAATTTAACAAATGGGATTCTTACTGTTAAGAACGGTCAATAATGATATTTTTTTAATACGGTAGTTATAATCTATTAATTTTAATTACATATTGTTTATAATTATAAATTGTAATCTTAGAAAGTATTAACTATTTGATTAAATATCCAATCAATTTGATATTCGAGTATGTTTATTTATCGAAACGGATATAATAAAACATTTTATCAATAAAATGTGCGTTTAATGAATAGTTCAAATGAATATTTAAATATTCCTTGGTACTTATTGTTTAAATGCCATAGATTATGTAAAGGTCATTTAGCGCGTGCACAATACCTTCATGAAAAACAGCACTTCCTTATATCCGAATTAAAACCTTGACACTAAGTATCCCTTGAAAATAACGCCCTGTGATATCATATGATTATTACAAAAAACCATTGACCATGTACGAAGCACTGTTTATTTTAGTTTTTATTTTGAATCCTTCAACTGATCCTTACATATTCTTATTATGTTTCACGACGATATAGGTGAGCTTAATAGAGTCGTTCATATCAAAGTTTCACAGTAGAAGAAAGCTTCAATACTTTTATCCATTATAATGTACGGAATCATTTAGATGGTGTGGATGGTATACAATATGTCTGCGAAGGTTCTAATAAACTGACCGACATAATAAACGCAATTATCGTAATAAACTTAAAAGAAAGTTATAAAATAAATGTACATACATTTTCAAATAAATAATTATAAGCAAGGGCAAAAGAAAAATATCGACTACGTGGCACATATCACGTAACGAAAAATAACTTTTAAGCATAAAAGTATATTTCAATGGGTCATGCAAATATTCCTTAAAGAGTTATAAAAAATTCACGAGAATAAGTAAAAATACACAATCGAGAATGTATTGCCCTTATTAAAAGGAGGCCAACGATGTATACGTAGGCTGTGTGGATTTTCTTTAATTATTTAATTTTGCGCATAATCGACCTGAGCGGTAATTCCACTATCAATCATTAAGTAACACTTAACAGTTACTTCGTCGTCGTTACTCAATTTGAAATTACATCCACTTTAAGGCCCGTATTCCAGATACTATATACGTATAATAATTCATATCGCCTACCTCCTGCGACTCTTTTAAGTATGTAAGACTTCCTGATCGCAGCTATCGGGCCCATTTAAAGCTTGATGATCGTGAAATTAGAATTATGTGTAAACCAACATCACATTTGAGTCTGATTTTGTATATACAGGGGAATCCTTCAATTAGAGTCTAATTTCAGATAAACAGGTTGTGGGCCTAAAGAGCGGATAATATGGTACATGTAGATAGAAGACGATATGACGGTTGGAAAAAATATATTTTATGTTCAATAAAATCCCCCTCGGATTTGAGGTATTCCATTCGGAATGTTAACATGAAATATATTTTTCTGAACCGTCATTACGTCCTCTTTCTGCATATGCCATATTGTCCATTCATTACGCCACACTCTGTATACAGGTATACGTAATATCAGTCTTTACCTAGAATTTTTTTAGACATAACCATTGGCTAAAGAGTTTTTATTTTTTTTATAATATTCATTTTTAAACACTGCATACAAATACAAACTTGATGTTATTTTTTTTGTTTGATGTTGTTTTATTCAAATTAACACTCCAATTCTCAGTCATGTGTTACATTGTCCTACGTGTCACCTGCAATCACGTGTCGAAACTACCAATGAAAAGGTCATATATATCATAACTTAAAATACCATGCCATAAAAATAAACAAATAACCGGCGGGATTATAACCGACCGTCAGTGGATAATTTAAGATATTTATGTGAGTTTTTAAAAAAGAAAAATAAAAGCATTTCTTTAATGAAATTTAATAATAATTTGTATCCTCATATGCGTTTTGGAATACAGCCCTAAGAGTATGTACGGAACATGTAATCATTTAAGGCAATATCCAGAGGCACTTTTCTATACATGAATTCATTGCTATAGTCGTTTGTCGGAAGGAGCCGTTACAAGCGCAAAAACTGTAATTTTGGTCATCGGCAGTAATTTGCAAAAACAAGACCGCAAAAGTATGTTGGCAACCAGTTTATAATTTATCGATACTTGTCTTTACGAATATTTTAAATTCACGTTCACATAATTATGTAGAGAATAACCGGTACTGGTTTACAGTTGCATTAATAAAGTTTTGACACTATTGAGAAAGTGTCAATTTACAGAAGAGGAAGTGAATCGAATTGCCGTTAAAACAATTATACCTATATAATGTATAGTGCAATGGGATGATTTTAAAACCCGACTGCACTGTTGAATGGCTATTTACACCAATACTAAACAATACGCTTATATCTTCGTTAATTCTATATCAGGGCTTCAGTAAGCATTATGTCAAAGATTCCTTTAAACTTGTTTTGTGAAATTTAACATAAAAAAAATTAACTTCATAGAACAAATAATGAGCGGATGCTTGAACTTAATATTATGATCTCAAAAATATGAATAGATATATAATCACATCCCAATAACAGCAAGAAGACAAAGTCTTCCGTTTCAATAGCGGGAACTTCGAAATCACCACTTATACCTTTATATTAAAAAAATCCATTATTATTTCATGATTAATTCCATTACTCTTCTTGTAATTCTGGCAATATTATGACTTAACAAATCAAAAATAATTTATCAGAAGGGTAGAAATTCTATCGTAGATGATGTGTAGTATATGTGATCGGTGTGATTTTTTTACAATTAAAACAAAGCAAATAACTATGTCATTACTCAGAGGATCAATATTACAACTAATGACACAAATATACATATTATTACAGATAGTACAAGTGTGACATGTAATGGACAAGTTCTTATATAATAAGGACGTGTTCTGAATTTAATACGCCGGTATCATCATGCGTAATGTCTACATTATGTAATCGTCCGCAAATTTCATTAGTATCCGCGTATTATTAGAGCATTATTTATTCTGACATCGATAACGTGTGCCATTATTGTCTACTTATAATATACAAGATACGGCTGTAAAGAACGTGATACGAATAGAATGGTGATATTTTTTGTTACTGCTTTTTTATGAGGAACATTAAATTCTAAACCAGGCCGCTTAGCATTATGCGAAATGAAAATTTGTGCGGTTCTGTCCGGTTTCTGTCGAGTTTTCCAAGTTGCAATCGTTGTACTGTTTACATAGTAGATCTAATAGCCAATTTTGAAGCGTTGACCGCATAATTCTAAGCAAAGCATAGGCCGACAACGAAACAACATTCAAAATACCAATATATAATTAAATAAAGATAGTTTGATTTGAATTAATCATAACTAAAATAAAGGAATTTCAAATGTCTAAATCAAACCTTCAACAGGTTGAATTTTTCCACGTCCCTTCCGTTTAAGCTAAGAATTTGCATACAATATAGTTATATAAGTGGGATGACAATGCATCATTCTGAACCGATGTGATATTACAAGAAATAACAGAGCAATTTTTAAATCCTTTCATTTATATTGCTAGCACTATTACCCGTTATTCAGAATAAAAAAAATACTTTTTAGCTTGTCTAACAAAATATAGTACAATATTATCTCCTAGTATACAATAATCATACGTACAAACAAGTTGACTTATACCTTTCTTTTGATCTTATAATTTGCATACAATATTATTTCATAAGACGGATGACAATGTATTATTCGGCCGCTGTGTTTTTAAAGGAAAACATAGAACAAGATCTCAACAGTACAAGTTACTTTATTTTCCACGCCCTTTATTTATAAGAACTCTCTCTTAACAAAGAGAACGATTTTACATCCAGCTTTATATTATAGACTTGGCAAACGATACTGCAAACAAGGGGCGACGTAATATAATATGTTCATTACAATATGTTTATAGCTTTCGAACACATAAAGCTATACCTTGACCCAATATGGACGAGATACCAATACAACTAGATACCGGTACCTTGAACGGAAGATTTATAAGCAATCAATATTATCAAGTACATAAGTAGTAAACAATTGTGTTCATGAGACAGTTGTTTGAGTGCATCTGATTTTGTATCAACGATATCTTTCAAAGGAATGTTGGCTCGTGAATGTTATTTGTAGGCGGGAATTTACATGAGAAAGTAAGCAGTCGTCAAACCTCTAGTACAAATGCCTACAGTACGAATGTAAATTAGAATTAAAGCAGGTATTTGACCATAATCCTTTTATAAACAATACATATAAAAGGATTATGGTCAAATACTTAATTTGAAAGATACTTAGATATTATTATGTCCCTTTCTTTCTTCAAAGTCAAAACGCTTATTTTCCAAATCGCCCTCTTTTGAGGCGTTTTTAGACCGTCATTTACGTTTAGACAAAGACAAAGACAAAAATAATTTATTGGACTCCACAAAACACACCGTGACAATACGTTTAGATAATTAATATTCTTCATATACCACCGATTCGGAAGGCAGTCTCTACCGAGAAGAATCTTCATCATTTAACAGCGGCTAATCCTTACTATTATTAGTATAAACACAAATGATAACTTTTTATAATATTAGTATTATGAAGAGTTAATATTTGTGTATTTCAACGTATGTTTGAAATGTTAACACGATTTTCGCGGTAACAAAAATTGTTTCAACATTATATAGCTGCATCTCTACTGAGGGACACAGGCTATAATTTAAAGCCTAATAAAATATTATGAGCTACATAATAAAATGCATTACTTGCGAATCCGCGCGGAACAACCTTTCGTTTATAAAAGTTACATCAAAAAATTCAGATCGATATTGGATCAGAAACAATTTAAAACATTGGTTACATATCGCGCAGATTTGTCTGATGCAAATGTTGTTTTTATAAGCTTCTTGTTTATTGGATTATTGTGTGACTGAACCGCAAGTCACGACCGATCTATAATGTTTCGATTGTCGTACCTCAATAACTTGTGGTATCGTGAAAGGCTATTATTTTTACACGGCGTGTGAAATATTGTGTTATTCGTTTTTTGCTACAGCTAAATTTGTTATGTAAATTATACTTACAAAAAAATCTGAATCTTGGTGTAAATAAAAGGACCCTGAAAATATGACAAAAAGATAGAATATCATGTCCACTGAAAATTTATTTTTTTACAATGATTAACCTAACCTCCCTGTTTAGAGGCAGTATAAACAAATTATACTACATTAATAATATTATAATATGTATAGATGTCTTAAATACGAGTGTATAATATGGATAGATGTCTTAAATACGAGTGAGATCTCAGGTCACGTAAATGTAAGGATTTTTTTTGTATTTTTCAAAGGATATATCTCTTAACAAGTGTGTAAGCTTGACCCCATAACATGTGAATTTGATGCCCGCGCCCCATTTACCCAAAAGAGAACATTACGCAACTCTGATATAAGCGCCCGTCTACTTGCACTTTCTAACACTTTCACGACTATTGTGAACACTTGACGTAACAAATTCGGCGCGCGGTAGCCTGAACTAGATGATTGTGTTATATTATGTAAATAAAGGTCGCGTCCTTAATAGATAACTTTAAATCGGATGTTCAGGTTTCACTTGTGGAGATATCATCTTGCTAGCTTTAGAATTTATATTTTTTTAAATTTGATTTTGACTTTGACCGTATTTTGTTGCTTGTAAGGACCTTAAGACTTATACTTTTATAAAGGCTGTTTGATTTAATATACAAGATGCAAAGCAGAAATGAATTCAGAGGAATAAAAAATACATAAAAACAGTTAAAAATAATATATACTGACGGGAAGTAACTTCACCAGTAAATTAAAATAATAGTAATGTTGCATTTCTTGTGTTTATTAAGTTTATTTTAACGCGAGTATTTTCCATATTGAGTATAAATGCTTTTTGCCAGATACCATTTTCATGGAAGGTGGAGGTGGACACACAATATTTTAAACATATTTTCGTGACCACGCTCGCTGTAAAGTGTTCAAAACGTCAGATTAAATAATAATACGTGTTTAAAATCCGTAAAAATGATTATTTATTCAAAATGTTACTAAAGGATGTCCTTTGCAACATAACACTACCATTCTAATCATCCCTAAATTCATCACACACGTGATAAAATAAAAAAAAAGACGAAATTAAAATCTCTCGTCCTGTCACATTTCACACAATAATATGTTGATAAATTATACGGTTTTAGTGAGAGACAATAAAGCAATAAAAATATTACAATAACCTTGAATATAAAGTCGTTCGTATCAATTTTTCTTCAACGAAACGTGTTGTTGGAATATCATTACTCAGTCGTTAATTTAATATGTTTATAGGATTTTTTTAAGGAATCAGGTTTATTTTGCGTCCATCCTGTAATAAAATGATCAAAATCCGGACTAAACTGAGTTTGAAAAATTGCTACGAAAGATAAGGCTAGGTTTCTATTTAAATTTAAATAAAATGTTTTTATAATTGGATCTTAACGATTGATGGTGCGATAAAATATACCTGTTACTTAACTGTATAATGAGTTGAGATTATATCAATTAGTGAATTATTAAACATTCAATTACTAGTATGTCACAAAAGATCTGGTGAGATGATTTTTTTTATAAAGTTCTGATCGGATTAAGCACAATTTTGTGACGACAGAAGCTCACATGTTTCATTCCGTCATTGCGACATCATAAAATATACTTAATTATGTGTTTAAACATCATGTGACATAAAATTTATAATATCGTAAAATTTGGGTTTAATTTTATTTACTAAAAGTATATTGTATATTGTACTCATTGGATATAAGGTTAGACAAAGGACGCAAGGTAAAAGGTCCCTACATGTTATTTCGCTTCTGGCAAAAGGATAATGTACAAAATATCGCGTATCAGTGTTAACACCTGATAATACCTTCTTTTATTAAAGCCAATTTTTTGTTAAGATTTTTTCAAGATATAGTTTCTCAAAGAATAGAAATTCCTAGATCGATTCTTCCAGTTACATAACGGACATGATATAATTGATGTAGCGTAATAGATTATAAGATGGTCGTGTTAACTACAATTATAGTGTGTGTACGAGTCGACCTGCATTTTCCCACAGCGGTTTGTAAACAAAGGAAGCGCAGAGGTCCGCTGAAACATATCAGACGATAAAACAATCAAGTTAAATGCACTTTTAGCAATGTATTATCTTTAATCTTTTTTTTTGTAAAACATAAATTAAAGTAAGATTAAAAATGTACTAACTGCACTTAACCTAGAAACGTAATTCCATCAAAATGTGACATAATTATATCTAGGGGAAGGACCTTTATTCCTTAACATAGGTTACAGTAAAGAAAACAGCGCACTACCCACAATACTAATTACTATATTGATTGATGTAAGTGTCAAATATACAATTTTTATTTTTATTTATTTATTTTTTAATCTCTTTGGAATAATCGCCGCTGAAATATAAAACAATATTAATACCAAAACCATGTTTAGACTTTTTTTTTCTGTTTGTCTGTTTGTCTGTTTATCTGTTTGTATGTGCGTCAATCACGTAATAACTAATAACTACTGGGCAGATTTTGATAAAATTTCACATGCTGATAGACCGATATTAGGTGCAACTTAAAGGCTACATTTTATTTGAAAAAATATTTTTAGGGGTGGCTTTTCATACATGTAAACGGAGGGTATAAAAAACAAATTCGCGCATACATCATTAAATGAGGTGTCATTGGATAGGTCTTTAAAAATAAAGTTTCTACAATCGTTTTTTGCTAAAATAAATATTTTTTGAGATATGCGCTTCCGAAGTTGTAGAAATGTCATACCACGTGGGCATGTGAGATTTTGGTTGAATTGCGGACATGCTTTTTTTATACTCTTAACGTATAGATAAAGGCGTTAAAACACTCAATAATTTCTCTAAAACCTTCAAAAAATAACTAACTTTCAGCCTGCGGCTTCTCTCGCATGGGATACAATTTTCTGTATTTTGAAGAGGCGCGCGCACTGTGAGGTTTTTCAAACCTATTTCCATAGAAAATCATAAAAAACTATAGACATGCAAATATATCAGCGATACCTGCAATACCTGCAACCGTATTTTTTTTAAACTTTAGTTGTGCGCCTCTAAAAACTACAGAAATTAGTAGGCCACGCGTGCGAAGCCGCGGGCGGAAAGCTAGTTAATAATATTTTTAGGCAATCGTTTATATATTTTTTATCCTTGCAAAAATAGATAAATAAAAACATAGAGTTGACATTGAAACAATCTCATCAATTAATAATGAACATCTGTTTGACTTTGACCCTAAAAAGTTAAACAAGAATAGCATTGTTTCTGTAAAGGCCGGCTCTTTGAGTTTAATTCGTATGCTTTCGTAATGAGATTTACATACTTCAGTAATTATAACGGCAAAAAATACAGTCATGCTATCTACGTCTGTGAAATCTTCACATATCAAGTTTTTAATTAGCTTTTTCTTTAGATATTTTTCTTTAAACACCATTCAGTTTGAGCGAAGGGTTAGGTTTACCTGTTCGCCAACTTATTTACTTTTATTTGATTGAGTGTTACATGAATTGTTATAATTTTGTAATTTGTGGGATATATTGAGCTAAAAAACAGATTTTATTTTTAATTTAAAGACCCGATTGGCGAAGTGGATATCGCAATTGGGTTCGATTCCCACGAGAAGAAAATTATTATGCGATGAACATTATAATTTTCGCCTTTTTGGATGTTGATTTATTTATGGCATATATGTATTTACAAAAAAGTATGTTTAAGTACGTCTATCAGTAATCTAGTTTCTATTATACAAGCTTTGCTTAGTTCGGGACTGGATGGCTTAGTGTTAAATGTCCCTGAATATTTATTTATTTCATGAAGGAGATACTCAAACTAGAGTTTAAGGTACAAAATATATTTTCTTTCACAAAGCATTCTTATAGATTTAAAGTCAAACAAATTTCATTCTTCATTTGTTTTTGTTGATATGAAATGTCTTTCCTCATTCGTATTTCAATGGCTCGACTAGCTGCACATAGACTATTAACATCATACGACAATAAGTAGACGTTTTTCTTCAGTAGTTTAAACTTACATCATTTTAATGTATTGAGAACACGAACCTATAAATTCTATGTACAATAGACACTTCTCACGCCTTCAACGTATATGTAGTATCATTATATGTAATTCTGATATTACGTATTGAATTTGCATCACTTACTTTATCGAACAAATCTACAGGAAACAGAATTGTAGGATATTCTGAACGAAGTGGTTAATGAGGTGATTTCACCGTTTCCCGCCTAAAAGTAAATAAAGGAAAGCCGTATATGGCTAAACCACAGTCAAATTCTTTTCATCAAAAGATATTGGTATTTTTTAGCAAAATATTATTGCTTTTCCATTTTTAGTGACCTGAGAAGGATATATATCAGAACTAGTTATTCAGTCTAGTGTTAGAGTTTAGTGGGTATATAGTATCATTAAAAATTAACCGCAGCACTTATTCTGTTGATTTTCGAGAAGTTCCCAGGAATAATCTTCCAGATTGTAATCAAATTTATATTAATTTTTCAAATCGGTCGATAATTACTGGAGTTATGCGGTAACATACATAAAAATACAGTCGAATTGAGAACTTCCTCCTTTTTTTAAGTGAGTTAAAATACTGTACAATTATATGTAATTGTGTAATTATCTAAAAAGAGGCTAAGAGAGCAGATACTTAACTCCTATAATGGAGTTCGTAAAACATAGAAAACGAATATAAGTATTAAGAATTTCTAATTTCAAAATTTTTCTAAGAATTAAGTATAAATTATTATATTTTAATTATTTCCCAATTAAATTTGTTAAGTACTAAAAAAGTTATACAATTATCTCAAGGGAACTATTAAAGCGGATATCCTGCTTATCAATTCATTCATGAACCGCTTTCAATGGAAATTTCTAGATAGATTATCGCAAAGTTAGCAAAGTTTATAAAAACACTAAATACCTGTTTTATAAGTTATCTATTCTGATAATTTAGAACACCTCTTACTTTGCGCTGCAGCCAGTCAAGGATTTAAACATACATTAATTGAATATCATTGTGATGAACGTTTTACCTAATACACGAGTATTCCGACATTTTTCGATATTTTGTTCTTAAAAAAAATATAACTTAAATAAATTTTTAAATAAAATTGAAAATAAATTTTTGAAAGATATTTCTTATTTATCCACAAAAAATCTTCAAAATAATTAAATACTAAATCAGACTTTCGTTCCGAACTGAAATATAATATTATCATATCTTTTTGTAGACTTTCAATGTAATTTCTTATAAGAGAAAGTGGTTGCGTGATCTTAGACCGCACTTGATTTGATTAAATCTAGTATTCTAGACTTCTTGTTAAACAACATTGAATAAACATGAAACCTTGTGTTACCTCCTTGGTAACCATTGAATAAGTATTTTAAAGGCTGTCTTATCAACCATAAACAAAAAAGTTACATACGAATTATTACATATTAATGGATATTCTTTATTTATTTGCCACATGGGAATTAAACTCTCCTTAATTGTATTCAATTTTAAACAAGAATTACGTCTTTATTGAAATGAATATTTACTTGAATACAGATCTCACTGGTCACATCCATCTGTAGTGGTAAAACTTAAACTATGATTCGAATTTAAGGTAGTCAATGGCATTGCAAATAATTTGCAAAAGATATAAAAACGTTACTTTGATAGGTCTCGCTTGAGCATATTCGCATATGAAGTTAGTATAAAAATAAGTTTGATATAAAAAGCATGGAACCGGTCGGAGAAGGTCACTACACCTAGTGATAAGACGACGTCAACACGCCAAGTTGTATCTCCAATGAATAACAAATACTCGTTCCAAACATCTTTTAGACCAGATGTATAGGTTTTACTACCCTTTTATTTTATTTGTAAAATCTGGTTTCCAGGAGACTTAATTAAATTCGCTCCTATATACGAAAACATAAAAGTGTAAAGAATATCAATTTTTTCAAAATTCATTATGAAAAAGGTATTTGTACGTGTCCTTACTATGATGAAACATTATCCTAACAGACCTATATTTTCATCTATGTATTTTACATGTGTTCTACGCACCGGATTTTCTATTTAGTGCCAATAAGTGATCTTCTATGCGGTACTAGGTTGTAATATTTTCGAACGGGAATGAAATTTGGGACCTCTTATTGCCTTTTTGTATTAAGGTGATAACAACCCCTGAAATATTTTCAGTGGTTGGCAAATTTGGTTGATTCCACACATTGATGCTCCAAGAAAAACGATTCAGAAATACCTATTATAACACTTCTAATTACATATTTATCTTATCACTTTGTTACTACACTGTTTTTGAATGGATCTAAATATTTAACATTGCTCATTATATAATACCAATGCATGCATGAGATTATATAATCGTATAAGAAGATTTTGTAATTTGAATATGTACTCGTACTTACGCGATTTTGGTGGCATTAAAATATATTTAAATTATATATGGATTAACATGCTTTCGGATAATCTAGTTTTCTGCATCCAAAACTACAAAATGTTTTGGTTAATTTTACTTCCAACCATAACAGTAGCTTTAACTGTGAATATATTTAAATTAAATGTATATCCAAAGACCACTTAAGGATGATTTTGTACATCTATTCTTGCTTAGACTATCAAAGTAATCCATCTCTTTATTCGAATATCTAGAATTCAGTACCAAAAAGTAAATTTTTCATATTTTATATCTTATCCTACTTAAATGAAACTTGTTATCGCTCGAATCAAATCATTAATGCTAAAGAAAATCTAAGGTGCGTCGCATGATATTAATGTTATTAATATTATATTGATTTTCAATATAATCACACTGAGAGCTTTATATGTCAAAGGACTGATTTACAACTCATAAACACTACTATTAAGGCCATACATAAAATGTTACAGAAGTTAATTAATACTTTAAATTGAATTCTAACGATATTTTATTAAATATCTACAATACTAAAGCAGTCTTAATATACATTACTGTGTTATAAAATATAGCCGTGGGTGAATTTCGTAAGTCGGTAGTTCAATCGGTGTAAATGCCACCCGCCATACTGGTTCATAGTTTACACTAATTAAGTTTCAAACTATTTAATTGATACGATTGACGATAATTTACACATATAGTTAGCCACATATTTCAAATACTGGTTACAATCAAGGTAATTGTCACATAAAAATCGGTAAAAAACCTTAAAAACGTTATAAAATTTATCATAAAACTGAAAGTTAAATGCCCTTAACCTTTTTATTACAAAGCATTTTTGATATCGAGATATCGAATCAATTCCAGTCCTCATTCTTGTCTTCGATGAAACAAAATTTTTGTTTATAATAATGTATTGGAATTTCAAGCCAATGTCCTCAAAATATACTTAAAAATTAAATAACTCTATCTCATTTAAAGTCAATAATATCACGTTCGACTCCCATGACCCACATCGCTTGACAATCTAAATAATGACCTTAATTTGATGATCAAGTCACACAGCATAAAACAAATTCAGTAGAAAATTCTTTTTATATTGTATTAAATCAAGTTAAAAACAAAAGGTTTAGAATTAACTGTATAGTTCATTATTCCAGATAACAATTGAAGGGAGATATAATTATGATAAACCGTTTTAATTGTTACTTAAATTATTTCGATAAATACTCTATTAGGATTCCAATGTTATTTGTTAAAAGTTTATACAATTGGTTAAATGCTAATTAATAGTCTGGTAGGTATGATTAAATACCAAGTATAAAATGTATGTGCGCTTATTTTAAAATGTTTTTAAATAAATATTAAATTGTTGGATGTATGAGTTATGAGTATGTATAAGTTTGCATCTTATAAAACCCTTCGAACAAATACAAGAAACAAATTGGTAATTCATACTTTTATACTATAATGCTATAATGCGAAAGTCTGTCTGTATGTCTGTCACGCTTTCACGGCCAAACAACAGAGTCGATTGTATAGTATATTTGATATGGAGATATTATAGAAACTGTGTCTTGACTGACTATCTGACTCTTTTATCCCAGTGAAGGATAAAAGTATACATTGTCTATTCTTAACAGTTTAAATTTTTTTTCTTCCATTAAAAAAAATATTGTATGTTTGTTATTTATTTTAAAAAGTTAACTTATATTACATAGTACGTAAATTAAGCGGTGAAAACGAAGTAATTTTGTACTAAACGACTCTTTGGGAGTTTTAGAACAAAGGGAAAATCCGTAAAATATACCTGATTTTGCATACGCACATGAATGAGTCGCAACTTTTTAGTAAAACCATTTTCTATAATATTTAAATAAGGAAAGTGATTCTTAATACCGGTCGGGCAATGCTGATCGAATATTATCCTCTTGAATAAGTGTGTTTAGGATTTTTCCAACCTGTAATGTCTATATTTGTAAATTTAGAACATGCCTAGAATGAATCCACTTAATTGTTTAACGATAAGTGAGCCATCGTATAATTTTAAATAGTCCCTTTAAATATCTATCATATGTATGAGTTATGTTATTCAAGGATCGGCTTAGGTTATCTACATACCAAGGACAGCATATACATCGGCATATATATCACAAGGGGTGTTCAACAGTTTTATAATCATTTATGCTCTACTCCTTATTTAATAACTAAAGCTAAAAATTCGGACTACGGAAATAGAGATTCATGCCTGACCACAAGATTTTATATTGCACAAAATCAATTTACCCAGAAAAGCACAAGCACAGAAGATCGAGAAGATCGGCGTGAAGCTGTAATCCACTGCGTTGTCTAGAAGTAGTCAACGCTCAACTCAACAAATCGCTCAACTCAACTAGGAGTAGACTCCTCTCCCAACTTGCCATCATTAAACATCTCCTTCCCTCAAGCCGGCGTGGCATCTGCGACACTTTGATGTTGTAGATGTTCATGGGTTGCGGTCAGTCACTTAACATCAAGTGTACGTCAGTATAGCTTGAATAATGGTCTCGGATTCACACACCCTCTCATGGAAAGATATTTGTGCCCATCCATATTATTTGTTTGTTTTTAATATAAAATATTGAGAAAATACGTTAACTTTTCCTCATTTCGCAACGCATATCATCATAATTATAAATGTAAAATGAAATAAGATTGTGCACACCTTTCATTCGCCACTGATTAAGATTTATGAGATTTTTAAATGAAAGTAAAATATTACGCATAATATAATGCAAATTTCATTATACATTCTTATGTAAATTCCAGATGCGTATTCTTGTCTTTATCATAGAGATCTATCACGCCTTCGTCACTTTGATGCTGGGGTCCCAAACCTTTTCGTTTTATTACAAATTTAACATATGAAATAGAGTACAATTACTTCAAAATATACATAATTTCCTTCTCTGTTTATCGATTAAAGTATTGGAAATACGCCTAGAGGGAACCGGACGTTTCCTTACTAACAAAAGGTCTCATTCTCGCTATATAGAAGGCCGATCCAGTATTTACCGCTAATGACGAATCGGTTTAAATTGCCCTCATTAATTTGTATTCTATGCTTTTCTCTTTCCGTATCGTTAATAGTATTGTTTCTTTTTCATGCGATTAAATAGAGTAGGTACTAGAAATTGTTTGATCTCGAAATATTTCGCTTTTAATTACGTAATTCCCTACTAGAATTTGGACAACAATAGTTTTAAAATGTCTTTAAAATTCTTTATGGATATGTAGATACGGATTACACCTTTGGCTCTGTAAAGATGACCATGGTGCTCCAAAGGTTTGCAGCCGCTCCTAATATATTAAGACGAGTTCACGACTGCCCAGGGTCAAGTGCTCTTGAACCCTAAATCTAATTGAACAATTGTTTGTTTTCCTGATTATTATAGCTCATACATCGACTTTATAAAGCCAAAATTATTATTAAGTGTCTGGTTTTTATGTAATTTTTCGTGTTTTGTGTATTTTGTACGTGACTGCATAGCTTTTAAACGAATTCCTAAAAAACGAGGAGGTTATCGATTCGGGACATATTATTTAAATCAAAATTATATTCGTTTACAAAACACGACAAATTCATGTCCAAATTTACATTTATATTGGATCCCACTTAAATTTCAAAAACAATTAACACGCAATTAATGTTGCAAATAATCATGACGAAAGATATGTGTTTACAAACACTGCCGAAAAAATAAAAGACGTTAGACTGGTCCAAAAGCTTGACTCATCGAGTTTCACAAGAGTTGACACCGAAATAAACCTGCACTATAATCCTGATAATACGTATTTGATTTTTAACTTGTTTACCCTTCACTCCGACCAGATTTAAATAACACCTAAAGGGCAAAAAACCAGATTATCGTATGGATTATCCAGTAACTAGACTGGAGTCATGTAACATTGAAATATTGACGAAAAATCTAGAATTTAAACGTGCGGTACACCTTTCTGTTATTTCCTTCTCAAATCACGTCGGATAGATAATAATTTAATGTTATCAATCTAAGATACATCGACGTAGTATTATTTGCTCAAAAAAGCCCACTTCCTTAATGAATAATAGTATGACACCAAATCTCCATTTTTTGTCCTCTTCACCTTAAGCTTATGAAAAAGCTTCTAACAAATAATAATTGACAATCAATGCAACATACCAACCAAATATAGCGTACAATGCACAATGCATCCTGGAAATTTCATAGTTTTATGAGACAGGGGTACAATAATTCTGTCCCTTATATGAGCTAACCACTAAACCAGAAATACATTATAACGCTAGGGGACAGGCAGCATATACAAGTGACTTCCTTTGTAGGTAACTCGGTAATCGAGATTAGCATAATTATGCGGAACCTAATATGTGGGCAGTATTTGCTGAATATATTGATTCTTTTACAGTATGATTTGTACGCTGACTTGAAATCAAAAAAATTAAGTAAATCAATGGACTATAAGGAAATTTACTTAATTTACACATTCATAACCCACTTTAAAACTAGGTGCCTTGATATAAAATTAACACAAATATTTTGTCTTCAAATCTTTATAATATACAAGCCTATTACACTCACTGGAGTAGCATAATGGTTCTTTCCTAATCCAAACTAAAATATGTTTCCACAGCAAAGCCAAGACGGCAACAATAAATATCGCAATTCGGTCAGCAATGCCACGGCTATTTAGCTAATCGTGTCATAACAATTATATGATTTTATAATATACTGAGTGCCGGTACTTCATCGTTCATTGATTGCACGCATAAAACAATTATTCATCTGGTGTTTTATCAAATATTCATTATTTCAATTATGTATTCTAATTCATTTTAGTATCTGCAGATATCTTATAATGTATAATGTGATTTTGTGCGGTGTAATTACAAAACGCTTATCATCACATAGTCAAATATTTAATTTAATTTTACCATTTAAGTATTGTAGTGACGTATAATTCTACCATTAGTTACAATTGTACCATGTTATTCATATGTTGTATTTTATTAGTACATTTAAAATTTGTAAATCTGAAATAAGCATGTTATTGTTTATGGTTATAGTATACACAGCAAAATATTTTCTTAGGGATGTGCCTAAGTTAACCATGTTTTAATAACTGTATCCGTGAGTGCCGTCGGTCTCCTTTTTCTTGTTTGCAGAAAACCGACGAACAGTTACAACTATATCTACTAGCATCAATTTTGATTATAAATAACAAAATTTTCAAAATTTGAGTGGTTATTTCGTCATTACAGTAATTTGCGGTAATTCTATAATACTAAATTCTATTCTGTTTCGTTCATAAACTCACAATACCCAGAGACCGGTGTCAGAAGCCGAACAAATTTAAGAAGGATTAACAATCTCAATTTCAAGATACTTAATCGGAAAGACATTTCAGAATGGTTGTATTACATGTTATTTATTTAATTCATGTAGTTGTTATTAGTTTAAGTATAAAATGGTGTTCTTCACGCAATTATTTGTTTATAAATTCCAGTTGACGTAACATTTTATGAGAAAGTAAGTCATCCACTGTAATTTGTAAAAGATGTCCGAAAAAATAGTGTAATATTTTGTAAATTAATAATATGTAAAATATATTATATTTAATGTTTGCGTGTTAAAAATGAACTTAGTGTAAATTATAAAATAGTGTTCCTCAGATAATTATTTGTTGATAAATTCCAGTTGACGTAACATTTTATGAGAACGTAAGTCATCCATTGTAATTTGTAACAGTGAAGATGTCCGACCAAACAATGTAATATTTTGTAAATCAAAGAGATGTTAAATTACTTTATTCATAAATTTGATGTTGTTGTTTACGTCATAATTGAAGTGAACGTTTGATTTTATTTATCTTGTATTATCTTAAAATAAATATGAAATAAGGATAAGATTTATAGCGAAGGTCAAATCTTGATTGTAAATGCAATTGATCAGAAGCAAATATTGTATTGAAACTGTATTACTTGAACATTTGTCCTTTTATTTTTCAACACTAACGAATGAGTCATTCATTATCCATAAAATCTAAAAACAAACTACATAATTGGAAACTCATAATGCCCATTTAATTTCCGAATCAAACATGTCCTACCTAATTACATTGTGCTAAATATAATACGTTAAAAAGTAATTAAAATATTTAGTTATAAATATTCAATAACCGGACACTCCCGCACGTAGGGGTCTGTACTATTAATGTACAGCCTAATGACAGTCAGGCAGACAGACAGCAGAGATTTTACCCTTTAGGTACGGAACCCCAAAAACATTGTTAATTTTACTTTTTGTGTAAGTCAAAGTAAAAAGTGAAAATGTTTATTTTCCAAATCGGCCTCCTTCGAGGCCCTTTTAGAACGTCGCGTCATGTCATTTACATTTAATTAATTAATATTTTTTTCATTTACCATCGACTCAGAAAGCCCAAATGTATGTGTAGGTATTGCACCTATGGCATAAAATTAATTCCTACATACCTTCTGTTGTAGGTGTTTACTCTATTTATGTTAATCGCCCATGTTAATCAAAGGAAAGAATTAAGATTGAAATTGATTTGTGAAGCATCGTGATAAAAGCTATTGTTAAAATTTTTCGTTCTGATAAATAGGTGTATCGTACGAGAAACCAACTACATTATAGAAGCAGAAATAACTTGAATTTCTAACAGTAAATAGCTCAATCTTGTACACGATATAAGATACGAGAAAAAACATATTATCTGGTATAATGCGTGTATTTTGTAAGTTCGGTTTTCCCATATCCTACGGTCGCAGTTTCGAAACAACTGTAGATACATGTGTACTCTAGGTATGAATTCCAATGCTGTTTATAATAGAGTTGAAATGAGTTTTGATTTTAAGCAATTTAACAATTTACAAAAATGTAGGTGCGCCGTGCTTAACCGCGGTTGTGTAACTGCATTTTCAAAGTTAAAATAGAAACAAGTTATTTATTTTTTCACAATTAGTGTAAAAGACAAGCAAGAAGAGAATAGAAATTTAAAGAAAAAAAAAAAGAAAAAAGGAACACAAGCAAGTATATACAATACAATAGTTGCCTATAAGTTTAAAAATTTAAGACATTTTCACAGTGTTAACAATGGCTTGTCAACTTAGAATACATGTGTCACCACCCCATTTCTACCCGTTAGTATCGTAAGAAGCGACAGAGGTAATTCTGATGCATTACATCATCAGCAATAAAAGAGTCAGAGCCGAGCATTGCACGATTGGGCCAAATAATCATGTATGCCATCTATCCAGCCATAGTATATGCATTCACAATCTATCGACAAATGACGTTCGCGTATGCATCTGCCGATGTGTAGAGAAGGTTTTATGGCCACAAATCCAGAGAGCACCTGCAGACGTACTGTAATGTCCCACGCAGCATTTCTGACATCAGCCATTGTGACCGATTTTCAATCAGGATATTGTATAATATGTAGAGGTTAATGATTTTGCAGTATTGTATTTCTTTATTGACTTGGCTTAGTGTTAAAATCAGTGTTCTATAAGACAATTAAATATAGCAAAATGATCTATCACTTAATCCAGGTAATGAAATTTGAATGAATGAAATTTGAAAATTGAAATGCATGGCCTGAACGAAACACAACCATAAACACATACTCGAACAAATAATTCGGTACAATCGTCGTAGGTACTTTTTTGAAGTCATTTACTAATCTACACGTCGACTCTATCCTTGTAATATTGTTCAATGAACGACCGTTCAACCTAACTAGTAATATCGTAGTTACTTATATGAAGTATTTTTCAATACAAATATCCATATTAATTAAAAAAAACTGTCTGCTAACTCAAATTGGATATTGCCAGAGTGTGTAATTAAAGAGTCGTATTTAGAGTGAACTGATATTAAATACAATAATTTTCAAAGAATGAGATTAAAAAAATCGGCCTATTTACTTATACTTTTCCGTTCATTCAAGTAGGATCTATAGTAGACACAAATTCTCGTTGTATACTCAGATACATACAGAAGTCAAATTCTTGTTTATACTTTAGCTCAAACCTGTTTTATATAGAGTTTGACTTCTGTCCCTTTTTTATGACCTATAGAAGCTAGAGTACATATCTATACATATAATAAAAGAGTAACCGAACCATTTCTGTACATTGAATATTTTTCAAAAAGAGTGATTGGTATGTGATATGTATGTTTCATAGATACCAAAACCATGG
>LQNK01000680.1:78724-94168 GCA_001586405.1 Phoebis sennae | reverse complement strand
ACGTTTGTCGGTATAACGAGTTCAAAACTATTATTATAAATTGTTAAAGATTTGCTCGATTATTATCTCGTATTGTTTTTATAACAACGTACAATGTACAATAATAATACTCAATTAAGACTAAAGCTTTTGGAAATAGTAAACAATCAAGACGTTATTTGTATAGATTACGAATATGTATTTGTGTATTACTTCCTTTTGCGCAATAATAAACCCAAACATGTATTTGTATAAAAAAAATATATTTTAAATTAACCCTTTCCCCATTATTAGAATAATCACAAATTTTTGAATATGTATATGCAAGTAGCGACTAGTAATTAATTAATACAACGTGAAAATATAAAAATTCGAAAGCGAAACGGACTCTCGCGCGCCTGAAAGATGCTTGGTGGAATTTCACGGAGCATTATCAATTCATAAATAATGTTATTTATATTTGCTTATTAAATTAGCGTTGCGTTGAATTATGGTACGCCTTGGCAGATATCGAAAGTGCTTTGAAAGTACAAATTTATTATCACGTATTATACATTGCAAACTTGCATTCTTCAGGAACAAAAATGTGAGCTCCAGACTTGACTCTAAAATTTAAACTACCTTGGCGAATTGATTATATTATGTAGTAGTTTGTTACTATCAAGATATGTATATTGTTTTATCATTGGAAACCGCTTGAGTTTAAAGGTATGATTTGGGTCATGTCTTTACGGAGCGTGGTGTCAAAACTCCTTAAAAAAATGCGTCACGAAAAGGCAACGCAAAAATTACCGAGTCATGCTACAACCGTGTTTGGGAAACACTGTAATATTGAAACTTGGGATAAAATATATTATATGATTACAGTTATATAGAGTGGAGACTAGAGCTTTTTAATTAATAGTAATGAACGTGCTAGCTACGTGTTGAACCAATGCTGTACATAAAAAAATGAATTCAAATCATTCAATAGTAAAACAAAATCCCTGGTTCATAATTTAAAAAATCACCTGATAAACGTTGTAATGGGGGGACCCCGTACGTTTTCACGTAATTTAGAAAATTATCTCGACGATTAACAAAAAAGAAATCCGGGTAGGAATATTTTTTTAATTCTTTAAATCTATTTATTCTACCATTTATCAACAGCACTGTAAGCAAAAAAGTAGGGGGTTTAGTCAAAAAAAAACTAGTCATGAAAAATCAGCTTGTTAGTAATACATGATGCACCGTGTTCCAGGGATCCTGTACCTACTATAATTAGACAGAATACATTTTTTAATTGTGTATCTAATTTTATGCTCATGACACTTATTGCATCAAAAGAGTTAAACTAATTTTTATTAGTTGAAGTCACGCTTCATCTGACACTAATCGTTATGCAGTGTCTTGTTAATTCTGCAATATTTATTTTGAACGCTCTTTTTCATTTCTTTGTATAATAATTTTTTTTTATTTTGTCTGGATCGTATTTACATTAAAATAAATTCGTTCGTACCCTGTATACTGATAATAATTTACGACTTGTAACTAATTCATCACAGAGCTTTTTCTGCGAAATAGAACAAACCAGTTTTTAATTGTCTAAGTTGTTGACGTCGGAACCATTTATGATGCTTATAAATAAAGAATGAAAGAATAACACATTTTTGTTCTTATTTCATGTTTATGTGAATAAAATTGCATTTCAGAGAGAAAGTATAAAATTGTTATAGTGGGAATATAAATGATGCGATGACTTAAATGCTGGTGTTAATATTTATTGCTTTTAACTTACATTTTAAGGTTTTGTACCATACAATTTTTCATCATAATTGTAGTAAAATTGCCCATTTAAGTATGTAATAATCAATAAACTGCTTATGAAATATTTAACGGATTTAGAGTGTGGAGAAGAGTAAAAAAGACCTCTACTTATTTATTTAATCATTTAAGAATTGCGATGTCCTGCTATTCAGGACATTCAAACAAATTCTTGTCTTATCATCAAAATAAGGATGATTTAACAGTTTAAGTCCATAAAAGTAGTAATATATATGTAAATATTCAAATACGGCTGAGGTATGTGACGAGCATTAATGAATAATGAGGAAACTATGTCACTTTTCCTTTTGGGAAGACATCTTATCCTTCAGTGACCTCAACGGGGCAGCAAAGAGCAAGGACTGTGGCGGGAAACTGACTAGAGGAAGAGACTTCATTTCCTTGAATATATGATTAGGACATTTCGAAATCAAAAAGTCATTAGAATACCTTCTTACATATGGATGGAGTTAGATTCTTCCTTTGTGTAAACATAGTACAATGTCATGATTGGTAACGTCTTGTACTGTACTCTGATAATCCTAGATCAAGCATCAGACTAGTTTAGGCCCTAATGTATCCTTATAAATATTTTTATGTAAATTTTTGTGACTTTAAATATTTTTATATCGTAATAAAGATGTTTTTTTGTCGAAACTGCGCTCTTGTCGCCATCATTTTATTCTCAATTGTTCCTTATCAACAGGAAGACTTAGATGAAGAAATTTAATTTCCTTGACTATGCGATTAAGATTTCGATATCAAAGGTATGCTGAATATCATTACAATAAACGTATTGCCAGTATAATGATTGCGAGCTCGTTGAGGAAGAAAATTTCTTTCCTTGAGTATATGATTAAGAAATTTTGATATCAAATAGTGATGTAAATACCTTCCTTTATGATTATGGCGCAAAAATAATATTACAGTACCGTGATTGATAGCTTGTTGAAGCAATCCTTTTAGCTGTATCCCATTTTTTATTAATTATACTGCTTATACTTTATTATAACTTATTTTGAGTACCTTGTTAGAGTACTTTACAATAAAATGGTATAATATTTGATCTGATAAAATATAGTTTTAGGACAAAACTTCAAATCTATAACAACCCAGATTCAAATTAATAAATGTTTAAAAGCGGTTAAAAATGCAGATATTAACTTTGATATCTATAAGTAATTTTAAATACAATTTAGTGGACCTTCGGTACACAAAACGTTAATTTTCCTAACAGAGTCAGCAACCTGTCAAATATTTGAGCTCGTGCCTTTACTCTATTTAACATAAATATTAAGGGCAAAGCATTTAACATATCTCGTACAAGTAAATATTTATTAAATAAACGCATTGGTTATAAAAGAGGATGTTAATGCTAACAATATACAACAAGTATATGTTGAAGTGCAAAAATAAAAACTTAAAAAGACAATGATACCCACTGGGTTGATTAATTTCGATACAGAAATAATACAAAAATAAAGTTTTATAATTTTGAATCAATAACTCAAACGTAAGGCGATATTTTTTAGTATTCATACCAAATAAATACTTTAAAACGTCATAGGAGTTAATGGTACAGTGAGAAAAAAATAAAAAGGCATCTCTCCATCAAAAGGTATTCGAAATCACGTCATAGAGGCGTTGATTCGGTATCGAGTACAATTTCGCCGACTCAATTGCGAGATTAATGTCTCTTTAAATTGCTCTGTGGAAATGCGCATCAAAGCAGGTGCGGCTGAGGCTCGGACCTCCAGTTATGGTGTTTCAATTAATTCGCTTTTGACCGACGCCGGTCGTTACACTCACGAGGCTGTAGTGCAGCCTAGAAGCGGTTTCGATAAGCCTGACATGAATACGAGTGGATTATTTCAACATGCCGCGAATTTGAATAGAAAGAAGGCTGATTGGAGACGTTTACACCTAGTATACCGAATAAAACAAAAAGGTCAGACGAATAACATGTTTCGATTTTTCGTGAACATTAAAAATACATCATAACGGTAAGTTAAAAAATCAATAATTTAATTTTGGAAATATTCTCTTCCAGTACATTTTACCTAAAGTCATTGACGTGCGTGTTTCGTCATAATCGGAACCTTTGATCGACGTCTCCCGATTCTCAGACGGAGTGATTTAAGTCAGGTTTTCAAGAATGGAATTTCTCGAGAAAGACCACTTTTTACACTACACAGAAATGCGAGAGAATTCGACGAGAGAAACGACCAGATTCCTAATTAAGCTAAATAATGCTTTTGATGACCTTAAAATAAAATGATAAAAATAAAAAATCATTTTCGAAATTGGTTTTTATCGAATTATGGGATATTAATTTAAGAAATTAAGATTAATTTAAATAAATTACTTTTATACTTGATGATATTGCTTTAAAATGTTATTAAGCTACCTAATATTTTACATATTTTTTTAAATTATAAATTAAAAAAAATATATGTATAATAGCAAATTTTCTATGCATAGGTATGTGCCACGCATCATACATTCATGCCTTTCATTATTTAAAGACAGGTATTTCAGCTTGTTTATGGTTAGCTGACTAATATTAATTATCGCTGAGACTTCCGTGCTCAAGTTCCTGGTGAGCTTGTAATCCCTTCCGCTTCGAGTACCAGATAACAATTAGGACCAAAATTCGACGAGAATAAATCGAAATTATTATAATGCTTCTAACAAAAATGTAAATTTAAAAAATGTTGCGATTCTACTTATTTAGTAGAAAAATAACTATATGTTTTACTGCTTTAAAGATCTGCAAATGTTGAATGTTTGACCGTTAGACAGAAGCATCCTACTGGTCAAGTTTTTACGATCTTAGCACTCGATACTGCCTCAAGGTAGAGGTAGGAATCCCTGATAAACCTGGGCAGGAATCGACGATGGTTTTTCTTTTTAATATTACGGGAAGGTAATGGTTGACGCTGACTGGAATATAAGCTGTTCGGAAAACACGCTGTTACTCCATCCATTAAAATAGGATAATGTGTTGAAGCGGTCTATGGGATGTTTTAATCCCCCCGCTCTCTTAGGCTTTAAAGCAAACCGGATTATATTGTATAGCGACCATATTGTAAAACCCATTACAATCTATACAAGTATGTTGAAAACTATATTATAAGTAAAAATACTTACAAATCATGTTAAATTTGTCCCAAATCGATGTGTATGTCAAAAATAATGTTGTAAAAACCTAGTTTCATTCCAAAGTGGTTTTCAAGAAGACGCGATGAAGATATGCCACACAATAGTCAATA
This sequence comes from Phoebis sennae, assembly GCA_001586405.1. Taxonomy (NCBI): domain Eukaryota; kingdom Metazoa; phylum Arthropoda; class Insecta; order Lepidoptera; family Pieridae; genus Phoebis; species Phoebis sennae. The sequence goes on along the minus strand of LQNK01000680.1, from coordinate 89,114 downwards.
CTAGCAATACATTCTTAAAAGCTAAACGAAATCTACTTGTCGCAACTAGAAACTAGAAAGTTTGCGCAGACGCAACAAATATTAAGTCAATAGAGAACACAAACATCAATTTCGAAAGAAATATCGACAATACTATTTTATTTATGAGATGATTTCAAATAAAATGACATCGCTAAAACCTATAGATCTTCAGCGTAAAGACAATTTATTTGTTAAATTTGTTTGATTTTGGAGTTCACTTCTCTAATTTCAGCTTACTTATAACGACACTCATTATTTTAAAATATAGCTAAAAATAATGAAGATTTTATATAATTCAATGTTAATATTCAATCACTAGATAACGTTTATCGCTATTATTCACGCAACGTACATATAAAATTTTCACAACTGTTAGTAATTATAATGGTCTTATCTAGGAAGGAATCAATCCATACCAACAATGATGTGTAATTTTTGTTATTGCATAAATAAAGGACATTTCTATTGTTTGTATACCTCTAGTTTTTCTTACTAATACTATAAATGTGAAAATTTGTGTGGGTGTATGTATGTTTATTGTTTTTATTCACGTAAAAAACTACGAAACAGATTTGGATGGAACTTTATAGTAATACAGCATCAGAATATATAGGTTACAATTTATTATTTTTTTCAAGCGAAGCCATGGGCAAAAGCAAGTTATTACATAATTAGAATTGAGGAACTAGCCCCTGTGTTAAAAAGTCAATGGATATTATATAAAACAGTCAAGTCAAAATGAAGCAACGCTTAAAAACATCACACAACCCACTTATTTGTATAATAATGTAATTAATTATATTTAGTGACATATTTTCGCATAGACAACGGAGATATTAGAATACAAAGTCGAAATTTTCGGTATTAATACACAATTTTTTTAAAACAGCTTTTCAAATAGAGTTTGCAATGACATTAGCAATAAATAACTATGAGATATGAGACTGTGTTTATTTCTTTGATGTCATCAACTACTAGCCACGCGCCGCGATTTTTCTCGAGTAACTTCTGATTTCGTGGGGATCCCGGGATAAAAAGGGTTATTCTGGTTCCTTACATGGGTACTTTTTATAATAATATACATATAGATGTTATAATACCAAGTCCCATCTTAATCCGATGAGAAGTTTTTGCGTAAAAGATTAACCAACACATATACATGTATAGTTGTATACATACTTACGAACTGTCACATTTATAATATTCGTAAGATAGTACCACTTAAAGTCATCGATTTAAATATTATGTGGTTAAGCTTGTTTGCTTAATACTTATATAATAACAGTAACTTCTGGGGAAATAAACCTGTTTTTTTTATTACGCATTACAATATTGACTATTGAATTGGGTATAATAATAATTTGCCCATTTCCTTTGTTTTAGTCTGAAAATACCGATTGAGATCTAAGATAAGATTGATCTTAAAGATATGACTAAAATATAGTGTTAATTTACCACAAGTTACTAAATATTATAACCAATTACATGTATATTTCATACTTATTATGATAGGCGTCGTTTTGCTATTGCTCTCATGACATTTAAATTTTAATTTATCTCGTGACTCGAATTAATAGCTCTTATACTAGTTTATACATGTATTGTACTTCTGTTGTGCTATACGGAATCTTAAATCTTATTTTAATAGTGTTTAAGTGTAATTTATGATTAAGTGACATTATGAAGAAATCTTGTTACCTGAATGAAATGTTTCTTCGAAGCCTCGTGCCACATAATATTAAGTTTACATATAAATATTGCCTTTATTATTAATTAGAAGAACATAATATTGTTTTTCATTAAATTATTTAAAGTAAGGGAAGGTACTCAAATTTGCATGTTAATAAAATTTAATACATTTAGGAACCAAATAATTATACAGTTTATAAAGTAAGTAAATCACAGCTAACTTTAAAAACCTTTTATTTTTACTCTGTAGCACATCTTATGACTTTCATTGTTTCTTTGTGAAAACATTGGGTACGATTTATTCATGTGATAAAAAAGAACCGTTATTTTGGATTAAATTTACCGAATCCGAAATAAAAGAAAAATATATATTAACCGATATTTGTAAGTCTGTTTAGTATTAAGGATTACGTGTTTAGAAGGTAGAGTTAATATAAAGTAGGAATAGGAATCTCTACATTAGCTCTCTCTATTATTGGTGCTCTTTTGACAATTTTGCAGTTGTAGCCGGGCCGTGGTTTCCAACACTCAAGCATAGGAATTGAAGCATTAAAAAACAAGTTGAATTGATACATGATAATAAATAATTAATAAAACGTACTAAGTACTTTGGATTGGAATTGAAACTCATTGGTCATAATACTTAATTTAATTTTTAAAACTTTTCTGTAGTACCCGATACAGAAAGATATCAAAAAGGATATTACAAATCTAATATGTGTAATATTTTTTAGTTGAGTTAATTACTCTTTCGATTTTTTTCATTTTCAATATACCGAAATTCGGAGCGTAGAGAATGCCATGAAAATCGTGATCGAACAATATTTCCTATTAGAAAGCCTGGGAAAGGTCTAAATATAACTAATGAAATTTTTACACCAATGCATTAGGTGTTAGGACATACTTACGTAACTTTTCGCTTTCTATTGAAAGTTCTGCGGAAGGAATTTATTGACATCTTGTTTATTAATCTAATTGCAGCCACTGATGTTGCACAAGCTTATTACTAACATAAACTATAATCAGGGTCTTGTATTTAATTTTAACTAATTTTATAACTTCCATCTTTAATCCAAAACGCCCCTACAAAATATTAAGTACTAGTTGAGGCACGGCATGCTCTTGGAGAACCTATGTCTAGCAGTGTTCAGAGATAGATTGCCAATGATGATGATAGCTGTGGCACGCGGATTTACCTATACAGAATATGGACCGTATTCACAGTTGCCACTCAGATCAACATTCAACTGAGATTTGTTTTGAAAACCGATTAATACTTTCGGAACTGTGCGTTTCGGATGAAACTTCTTCCCACACACAACCGAAATCTGGAATCAACTTCCAGCAGCGGTATTCCCTTTAAGATAAGATATAGGGGCCTTCAAAAGAGCGTACCACCATCTAAAAGTTCGGCAACACATCCACGAGACCCCATGATGTTGTGGGTGCTTTTAGGTGGCGTTGACCACTTACCATCAAGTGGATCGCCTACTCGTTCGCCCCTTTCTTCTATAAAAAAAAACTTAAACCAGGACATTATTCCAATATATCAATATGTATAACAAATCGCTCAACAATTTGTTTTCGTGATGTATGCACGCTGCAGTTTTATCGTAACAAAGTAAACCCACAGTGATGTTAGTGCAGTATACAGTTTTACGGCTTTACCATTTTTAACATTTGCAGAAAAGCCTTAAGACTATTGGATATTCTACTCCCACAGTGAATAATAATACAAAGCCAAGGTCCTTATGTATCGCTCTATAAATGACCTTTATTTGTGTAAGGTAATATTAAAAAAGCAATCTGTTACAGTACGTATCACCTGTACTCTTTTCAATTTTACATAAACAAATTTTCATCATGTCCCGAAGCATGAAGTGACAATGTGAAACGTGGAAATATCTCCATGGAGATACGGGACCCTTTCGTCATGATAGTTTGGTGCATCGACTGTCTGTGTTCTTAGACTGTGGTAATGCATTAATACACATATTGTTTACACTGAGTGTGACCGTCGGTTGCTTGCGAATACATTCTCGTTATTTTCTATTGCATCACAATGTGCAATCGACTTTACTTAGTAAAATGACCGTATTTCATTGGACAATCATCACTTTTGAAATTCACATTTATGAATATAAATTTATTTCAAAACTGGTTATTTACACGGCTTTTCTTTCGTTACATGATGCTATAAAACCCATGGTCTTTCCCAATTATTTACAAAAGGGAATGGTATCATTTGTACTAACTGGTCGTTCCTGAGATAAGTGCATTGAAACAAAGAAAAAAACTCTTCAGTTTTATGTTATAAGTATCAATTTCAAATGTCCGTTACATTTGAAATTGAATTTTACCAAAATTATTCAAACGTAGGAAAAGCAAATCCTATATAAACAAAGACCGGCGACGTATTAAGATATTATTAATATTATTGAGACGTTTGCTTGTTTGCTTTCTTTGGAATAAAAATCAACTAAATTAAGTTAGCTTTTAAAATCGCAAGAATTCGTGTTTTTTTCAAATACGGCGCAGCATAATCTTACTATTGACATAATTGCGTACACATAATTAAATTACTTCATAGTTACATTTTTTATATAACTATGAAGTTTGCAAAGACTCCAAATATATTTTATTAGTTAAATTCGAGTCACATGTCGAAACACCAGTTTAATAAAAAATATTATTTAAAGCAGATAATTTATTTACCGTGCTATAGGAGCTTTGATAAATAGCACTTAGCTCTGAAAATATATGTACATATTTTTTAAGAGGACGTTGACCGATACTTTTAAGTTTTGGAAAGAGCTATGTCTTGATCGCATAAATTGTTGGATATTTGCATTTAAACCTGACTTCTTTTGCATTACAGAAACCTTAAAATGTATAATAGAATTGCACAATTATTACCTTACTTCTGATGTTTATTTGTTTATTTAATGGGCTATTAGTTTGAGAATAAAATTATTAAAATGTTTTACAATTAGGCAATTTAGAACAAATAATAAAATAAAATTAAAAAATACGCCTAACAAAAAGTAAGAGACTTTTCTTTTACAAATAAAAATGATAGTGTAATATAATAATAAGTTTATCTTATGTGAATATTTATAATTTTGATGACATAAGAGATCTCACAACAGTGCATTCTAATGGCAATGTTATGGTACATTATAACTATTTAAAAGTGCTATTTATTTTAATACAATAAGTATAAAACTCATTACTGTTTCTCACGTTTGCCTTAACATTAAAATAAGTTAATACTTTGTTAATGATCTCTTAACAATCATAAAAAAACTTATGAGCAAAATAAAAATGAACACAATTGTAGTGTATTTTTCTTGCTGAAGTTACATATCAGATATGATGTCGGTAAAAGTATTCTGGTTTCTAGTGTACATAATTATTTATCTTTACATCACTGAAAATAACAAAATGAACTTATTTTCCAGTCCCATCTTCATGTACTGACTACAATTTACGACTAACACTCAAAAACAGAAACATAAGAGACTTAAACGCTATTTTAAGCGGTCAACGACCATAACGTAAATATGCGTTATTTATATAAGACGCATCAATATTAATGGACCTCTATTTAAATACAGTACTTTTGTACTAAACTAATGTATCAAGTATGACAGATCTTATAACGAGTATCTTTAGTTTGGTTGTGGTGTGTGTATCGATACAATATAAGCTCGCACAATGTAATAATATTAATAAAAAAGTCAATAGTTTCTCACCTCTCTACGACAACAGTATTGCATGCTAATATAACGACAACATACATCTACAGATTGGGTAATCAAATCTACAGATAATCGGAAGATTTCAGGTTCGAATCCTGGCAGAGTCGCCATGCAAAAGAAGTTATTGGTAGAAAGACGCAGTGAAAAACTGAGTACTTTATGGAAACTTTTTATTCATATTATGCGAGTTTATATATTGATACATACATCACAAGTATTTAAACTGTAAAAGATATATAACCCTACCTAAAAATAAAAATACAGGAAAGGGAGATTTACTTTTGTATATTAATTTAAAAATTTCATTACATTATCTTAGATTGGTCTAATTCTGGTTCAGCATGTAATCTAGTCCTATCCTTACAAGAAATAATTAGTACGTGGTGCAAATAAAGAACATTTAAGATAGCTATGAATAACTTTACACCGACGATGTGCAAATAGTGGAAATGAGTAAAGATCATTCGACCCTAGGTCGACGGTAGCTTGCCTCGAAAGCAAACACGTCATACAATCTAATTACCACTATATGTGGTTCCATTGATCAATTATTATTGTTACATTTTTTGTTTGTAAATTGACTCATTTTTCAAATCTAGTCATATATCAACTGATATCTAAATCTATACTTGTGCATGTATATGAGTTTAAACATTTCTTGAAAATGAATGGGCAATTCTAAACATACGCCTATTTTAATTCATAAGTTTATAAATTAAATTAATTATATTTTCGAAAATATTTTAAAATCTTGTATTTTAACCTTTCCTGTAACCACAAGAACAAAAAAGTTTTTTTTTATTATTCATCTTTTTTTGCACGTTTTTAGACTTGTCGGATAACCTTAATATAAGCCTCATCGTATCCTAATAACACTAACTAACTTAGAAAAGAAAGAAAGAAAAACAAACCACTCACTAATGTTAATGAACGTAACTCTATTTTTCAAATAGGTAATTATTAAATAATTTTTCACCTCTTTTTCGATTATATTCCGAAATGGTAGTGAAAATCATAAAATTAACACTGTCATTTTTGTACATACGCTAAGACTTTTCCTTTAAACAGAAGCCGTTTCCAAAACTACTGTATTAACCTTCCTACTAACCTCAGCATAGATCAATTACATCATCCACTCATGCTAACAAGCTCCATTCAGATCACATGACCGCCTCATGTGACGGTTTGACCCAACCCCTTTTATCTCGATAAAGGATGTACGTTGGAATCGCTTATTGCTAAATTACCGTTCACAATGAGTGCAAACAACGGCTATTAATGGACTCTTTCGTCTTTGATCATTGTTCAATACATAAGTCAAAGACGATTGTTTTTCCAAAAGGCACTTCCAAAATCGCTTGTTCCTATTGAAAATGTAGTATACATCAAAAAATAAAACGTTTTATACTTGATAATCTTTTACAGAATTGCTTCAATCCTTATGTGCGTGAGTAGAATTTGTTGAGGATTACATAAAATTATGTGACTTATGAATAGTTGAAGGTTAGTTAATTTATTTCTTGCAACAAAAACCCCAATATGACATGAGAATGTTGCTTTTATGCGTATAATTTTAACAAGTTTAATGTCATAACTTACTAGCGGTAATAAAAATTATTTTTTCTATTGCCATTGTTATTCTTGTTAATTACCGTTTACTATAGTAACGGGCTATAACAAACCTTTAACAAATGATTTAATTTTTTATGGTGTTTGATATTTATTTTAAATGAAAATATATCGATTAATAATTTTGTTATTAATAGAAGTTTCGTTGTAAGATGCCAAATTTTACTTGAGCTTGCCACTACAGATGTTATAACGTACCCCCACTTTAGCATCAAGATTTATGCACAGATATTGTAATGCTATGCTCAGTAGAATCAAAGCGTCATATTTTCACCATTCAATGAAATATCAACTTTTTTAACAACAACATGCATTTAACACATTTGATTTTTTGTGCATTGAGCAATAAAATAATTCGCTGGAAACCATTTGATACACGCTGTAGCAGCCTTATGGGGTGGCGAACAGGTCAATAGCCGAGGGCTCGTCCTAGTAGGGACCTCGCGCATTCTGATAGTCCTGAGAATTATTGCCACCATGCTCAGGGCATCCCAAAGATCTGCCACCCGGAGCCTCGCAAGGAGTAAAGCCACTGCTGCGGTGGAGTGCACTATTAACTTCATAAAGATTTTGTTTACGTCGCTGCTTTGAACAGTTGATGAAATTTTAATTCAACATAAAAACACAACCAAAATCATTAGACATCAGCTCAAATAGAAAATACACAGTACACAAGTCAATATATAGTTAGAAAACAGTACAGTTTCATATTAACATATAATACCTATGGGTAATCGTTAATCATCAGATGCAATCTATTATGACTTTTGACATGGGGGCATCACTTTTAAAATAGCACAAACTTAATTAAACATAATTTTCTCACATATATACCAGAAACAGTTTTGCTTTTACTGAACCGCAAGATCATGAGTTTTTGCAATACTTATATGCGATAATATTCACTAACCACTTCTACATATACTGATGTATTTTAACAACTATTTTGAATCAAAACATCGTTTGAAATTTAGATTTGGTATACCTTCTATCGCTTAATGTTGTATTTTAGAAAGGTCATTAGTCACGTTTACTTAATTGAAATACAAATTTGAGAGTAAATAATATATTTTTGTCCCTCTAATATGCTTCAATTGGCAAGGTGCGCGATGATAACGCCAACTAGCGGTTGCAATTACAGCGGACTTCGAAATGTCAAATAGCTTACTGCGATTAAGAAAAACAATAAACAAAGAATAATTTCCAATGGTACAACGTAATTTATTAGTTTTCTACCTAAATCTATACCATCATTATTAATATTTATCTTTTTTATACATACATACATGCCACAATCAATAAAATTAATTAGTATAGATGCGCTTTTCATGGCGGACTTTACAGAAAGTAGGTAAATAAAACTTTAACCGATTTAAATGCGGTTTTCGATAATATATTACGGCACGCCCCGCAGGCGTTTTAGTGTTTCTTTCATTCAAATCGGTTAACAAACAAAAAAGATATGAGGATTTAAAGTGATCCATCAAAAAATATCAATGCGCGTAGGTAGATTAAGTTGAACCTTTTTAAATATTGTTTGTACAATACTTTCTAATAAAAAATTTGCCTTCTCTTGATGTCCAGAGTAGATTACCGTCATGGTGGCCAATCACAATAAAGACTAACCAACATACAGAAGTTATCATTGGCGTCTATAAGCAAATACGCGTTAAATGCGTGCATACATACAAGTCTCTTTCATTCTGAGAGTATATTAATATTTTAAATAGAATTATTGAAATTATATAAACATGAACAATGACACTTTCATTAAGGATATAATTTGGACTTAAGAAAAACAGTTATTAAATCGCTATTATTGCATAGTTCTTTTAAAATAAAAATAGAAGTTTATTAATGGGGTTTTTTTCAAAAGTGTTGACAAGATATATTTTTACAGATAAACGTTTCTAAATCTTATAAATTGTCATACCACCAAGTACAGAATTTTGTATTCCACGCGGCCTAAGCCGCAGGCCGAAAGCTAGTTTATATTGTTATAAACGCCAACTTTTAAATATAAATAAACATGCTTTTGTAAGCATGATTTTATCATTTTATAACCATGTTTTTCTGATTTTATAAACACATTATTTATTTTTAAAAGCACGCGCGTATCAGTAATAAAAGTAAAAAGTAACAAATCGTCTGGGGTAAGTTGCTTTTTTAGCCACGGTGAGCGCTGCGGTCGATTCGGGTTCTCCCACTACCTACTTTGCACCTAGCGAAACTTCAATGTATCTACTAATCACAATGCTTTACATCATAAAATTTAAATTTTTTAGATATCTATATTTTATATAAATTTAAAGAAAAATAAATATAATTGTATGCGTAAAAAATATTACTTTCATACAAATAAATCTATTAAGTATTTAAAATCATTTTATTTATAAAATGTTGCGCCTTACAATATTTGTCCACGCACAAATACCGCAGATGATGATTTATTATAAGGCGTCAATAATTGTAGGATGATACATCACTTCTTTGGTAAAATCGCAACTTATATCATAATAATAATACCATTTATGACGAAGAGATATCAAAGTAAAACCCAAAAAAGTAATTTAATTAAAACCATCACACCGTACGTTCATAACATCAAAAAAGCGTCCCGTTCGCACACTTTAATCCCGGTCCACGCAACTAAGTTTAATACAATTTTAAATTAAGTAAGTATCTCGGTACCTAAAACGCATATCATAAACGTTCTCATATTCTGATGACTCATCCACTTTAACATTTTCAAAGTCATACATAATTTATCGAGTTATTTAATGTTTTCTAATTTGGTTTTTAAAATATATAGGTAAATCCACTTCCAAAGGTCACCTGCCTGTCTTCGTCTTATCGATTTTAAAAATTAATTTTGACCAGAAAAGGAAAGCGTCTTTATTTTTAACCTTCAATCCCTCTTAAATTACCTATTACTAATTGCTTTGTAACCTCGATAATTATATTAGTATATACTTATACAAACTTTGTCTGAAATAAATAAAAGATATTCATTAGAAAACTACTCAAGGTGTAGGTTTAAAAATTACACTCGATACTTACCATCTATTAGAAAACTAAAGATCAGAGGTTTTCTTTTCAACTATTGACGCTTACCTTGAGCAAACAATAAATTGATTAATCGGTTCAGTTAGCATTGACTACTTAATAACCTTTTAAATGTATTTTAGTGTTAACATGCATAATTGGCTACCTAATAAATACTTAAACCATGTCAATTCCGCTTTGTAAAATTTTTGTTGAAATCTATACAAAGTCGGTGCAAAATCTTG
>LQNK01000680.1:61567-78384 GCA_001586405.1 Phoebis sennae | reverse complement strand
CATTTGTTTGCATCCCATGGGCTTATCAATTGTTTAATGTATTGCAACGTAAAGATTGTTTAAATAGAACGATGTATAAAACCATGGATACATAATACTCACCATTAGTTTCACGAATTGTAGGACAGTGTAACTTTATAGATTTTCAGGAGTAATAAGGTTTGAAAATGAAGTGCTCAGTATTTATTTTGTTCATAGGACTGGTGAGTTTTATTTGGTTATTAATTTTTTTTACATTATATACATGTCGGGTAGTCAATGAATTCTAGAGTATGTTCATATTTCGCTGTGAATTATATTATTTTATATTTCAGTTAGGTGTCATAATGAAATTAAGTTGTTCATCAGCTTAATTTATTCAAAAGCTTTAGCTTAAAATAAATTAATGCGAGGTAACTACGTAGGCCCAAACTACAAACAAGCAGATACCTACGTAGAAATTCAACCAAATCTGTTATCATTATTTTCCTTTATTAATATGACCTAGTTACCTGTGTATTACACATAAGGGCGGAGGCGAATTCAATGTTAATTTGAAATTAATAGACTCTTGAATCACCGCTTTGAGGTCAGTTTCTGAGAAATGGGGAATATACTACAGTATAACGAGGCCACGTCAATTTATCCTAGACTAGCGAATTTTTCCCTATTGGGCTTACTAGATTAGTCTAGCCTTAATGAGTTTGTTCTAAAAGCCTATCTCTTAACAAGTTCGCCTTGAGTGAACTAATATCTACCTACACTAAAATCACATGTAATTTATTATTTTTAGATTCTTTATCATTTTACTTACAAATTGCTGAGTATTTATAAATATGAGCTGGTAATTATTTAAGAATATTGCGGACACATGTGCAAATAATATACAATACATTTGTGAAAACTAAGTTTCTAACAAATTTTTCAATAGGTTGCCACTACGCTTGGAAATCCTGATTCATCGGTGTCACTGCGGCAACGACGTGAAGTCGATATTTTGGCAAATACTAGGTAAATAAATCAAAATATAACTTCAGTTAATAACATAGACCCTCAAACAAGACTAACTACCTATATGAACTAAAATATTCAAGTTTATTACCTCTCAATTGGTACAATCAAAACCTGTTATTTTTTGCTTACGAATTTATTTGACATTATTAATTATTAATCTGTATTTAGGGCTCTCATCCAAAAACTGATAACGGATCTGCAGAATTCTGCTCAGCAAGCAAGAGATGCCATAAGAAATTTCATCACCGGCCTACAACAACAGGTCGTACTCTTCAGACAAAAGGTTGTCGAAGATATACAAAAGCTAAGGGAAAGCGTCACAGCATCCATCAGAAACATTGCCAATAGAATCACCTCAACCGGACCAGCTGTCGTGGCATGCATGAAGGTATGACTTATAATTTCTTAGTTCAGGTATTTTATAAAAATTATATTTGGTATTTTTTCGTTTTTGTCTTACATATATCCTTTACTAGCAGGTTTTTTTTTTTTTTTTTTTTTATGATATAAGGGGGGCACACGAGCTGGCGAGTCACCTGGTTGCCTGGAAGAGATTTCTGTACAGCAATAAGGTCACCTTTTCTGTAATAATATCTCAGTATTCTGTGTATAATATAATTATGTATGTGATAAATAAAAAAAAAAACTTCTTTAAATCAGGAAAGTATCGAGTATGAAAATAACATATTATTTTTTCCCAGAGCGGACGCGAATCTACCGACCAGCTATTTGTAAAGGCACATGAAAAATCCACTCAGTGTGCGGACGACAGAGTTGTGTACATCCAGAAGATGGTTGAAACTCTAACCGTACTATCTGACGAAGCTGTCAACTACACAAGTGTTGCCGTGAGCAGCATGCGAGAGTGCAGTGAGAACAACTCGGGTCCCTTGAGCGTAGGACGTTGTCTCGGCGGTCTCGTCGTCAGAACCGAATACAAGGGAGTTATGTTTGCTGCACAGAGCTCACTCATGGTAATTATTTTCGTGTGTTAAATAACGCTATTTCATTATCAAATTCTCTATCTAATATTACACGAGTAACAAATAGAAATACAGCAAAAATGTTATGCATTTTAAAAGTCAGATAGATCAAAGAAAAGAGTAAAATAAGCAATAGGAACTATTAGGAATTTACTTGATTGTGTTTATTTAAGTGTGAGAACTTTCTTTATTAAATAAAATACTTTTAAAAGGATTTTAAATAATGTATAAAAAACCGCGTTTAAAATGTTTAAAAAGTATTTTGTTTAACAATTAGGATTGTAAGACACCATGTAAAACTGTTAATTACCCCTTATTTTAAGTCCTAGACCATGCTTCAAGATACAAATTTTAAAATATAGAACAACAGTTAAGCTTATTTAATGTATTTTTTCCTTACAGATATCACGAATCAACCTGTCACTGATTACACTCCCAGCTGCCCTGGATGTTTGCGCTGGAACCAGTCTCCTTTCCATGGGCTCAGAAGCAAGAGCCATCGTGTCCGATGTTGCCACCTGCTGCTTCTCATCAGTTTTCTCTCCACCAAACAACTCTGCTTCAATTGATACTTCTAACTAATTCTTTCTATGTAATTATGGAAACCGTAAAATTAAAATAAAAGACATTCAGTTTTATGAATTGTTTTCATATTACCTATATTATATTTTTAACAATATAACACCTTGCAATTGAGACTTGCCATTTATCGTTGGCGCTATAAATTGCTCAACTAAAGGAAAAGGCAATAAGGATTTTTGTTCATACTTAGGTATTGCCTAGAATTTCTACAATTTTATATACGTCGACATAGCGTGACGGCCACCGTCTACTGGAAACGTAACTCCAGTTACAAATTTCGCTGCGTCACTTGCCAAGAACGTAATAGCAGCAGACACTTCAGTCGATTCTCCAGGCCTTCTCAGAGCGTGTGATTCGGCACACATCTGCATGTAAAGCTCGTACTCCTTTTCAGTCATAGCTCCCTTTAGACGAATACCAGTCACTATCGCTCCAGGATTTACTGCATTCACACGCACTCCCTTCGGTCCTAGTTCTAATGCCACGCATCTCGTAAATTGATCCAAGGCAGCTTTAGATATACAATAAGCAAGAAGTTTCGGGAAGGAACGTAAACCGCTTTGCTTTTAATTAAGTGAGGAACTGCTAGCATCGTCAAGTGATACGGACTCCGCATATTTATACCCATAACACTATCATATTGTTCCAATGAAGTTGTTTCTATTGACCCTGAAGCGAAAATGCCAGCATTATTAACAAGAACATCCAGTGTTTTGAACCGCTGTATGGTTTGTTGTATCAGCTGTTCAGCTTCGCTTTCCATATTTAGATCGCAAACTATTGTCAAAGGTTCTAGTTTATTTGGAGACAATTCTTCACATCGTATTTTCTCGATTCCTTCCAGTTATAACTAAACTCGCCCCTAAACTTGAAAAGTCCAATGCGGTTTGTGCTCCTATTCCAGAGCTGGCTCCCGTTAAAAGCACAACTTTACCATGAAACATGTTAACCCGTTGAGAAAGGACCAACTTTATGTAAAAATTCGAATTTAAAATACTACTTCCGTCAAGTACGAATACCTATACTGATTTAACTGCGAAATTAACTGCTAATAAATATTATTATTATTATTAGCTTTCCGCCCGTGGCTTCGCTCGCGTGGAATACAAAATTATGTAATGAGGAACTGGGAGATAATTCGAAATACTTACATACTTACATAAAAAAATTAAAATCAAAACCAATAGTAAAGGTACTTAAATCAAAAATCTAAAAAATAACGCAATTTATTCAGTGTTTTTAATGTCTTATAGTTAGTCCTGACCTAACCTAACTTAACCATGGTTTTGGTGTCTATAGAGCATACAAATTGCGTACCAGTTACTATTTTTGAAAATTATTCAATGTACAGAAGTGGTTTGGTTGCTGTTTTATTATCTATAGATAGAAGATAGATGTATTACCAAAATTACTTTACTTTTAATTAAAAATTAAAATACATTTGTTTTATTTGTACCTATAGATAAGAATGTACGTACAGATAATAAATGTCACCTCCATTAATCAAATTTGTAATTATTCCAAAAACACCAAAATTTATTTGCATTAACTTATTACTAGCTATTTTTTCAATTAAATATCTATATACTACTACATATAATAGTTACCAGACTTTGAAAATTAAATAGAGGTTTATAAATTTTGGCGTTTTGCTAAACTAAATGTTTTACGAGAATTAGCTTCCAACGTACCTAGTTACCTACCCAATAATGTCCTACCGCGCTACAATATTAGATATTGTCGAGTTTCGGACATGCCTTTTATGCTCTTAATTGATAGAATATGACGATAAACACCCTGAATAAATTATGATATTTTTTAGATTTATTAAGACCTTTTTTAAAAATTAAGATCTGTTCTAATTATCTTTTTATATATTTCGATTTTTCTTTTTTTTAAATAAAAAGAAGTTGTTTATTTTCTCACACTTAATAAGATATACATAGTAATATTTTGACTCCTTATTTAAAATTAAATGTGAGACTGGTGCCTAAAATAGGCAACTAAATACCTACTTTCAATTGCGCCTTTTATTTTTATAGCATTGTAGTATAAAAAAGTTAAAATACAATTTCGATTGTAGAACTGCTGATTTCTAGTTTTAAGATTAAATATTTTTTTATGAAAGTTGGGTGGACCTAAGTCTCACAGTATTTTGTAGTCTACGCGAGCGAAGCCGCGACCGGAAAGCTTATTAACTACAAATATATAGATCGATCTCCTGCGCAATTTCTGCCCCAGTATTATCAGTACACGAGTAACCTGGAATTTCTCAACCCAGGCTATCTAATTAGGTACGTAATATATAGGAATTAAGATTCTTAAGAATTACCTACAGACAGTTAAGAGTACCTACACTTTTATTGGTTCACTCTCTTACTTACTCCATAGTCGCTGAAATCTCAAATCTCTGCACTCTCTTAGTCTGTTATAACTTATGTAATCGGTTTTACTTGCTCTATGACGTTTTGTATGTGCACCAATATTAACTATAGGTTGCTGTTACAAAAACTCAATACATAAAATATTTTTTCCTTGTTCACATCCAAATTAAAAACCTGAGTCTTAACTTTTTATAATCTGTATATAAACAAGCAAACACTATACAAGTAGATCCTATCAAAATTTTTATAGTATTGAATTGTGATACACAAAAAAAAATTAAATGGTATACTGTAACTCTTTCACAAAAATTACTAGACGTGTACTATCTTTTCACAGTATTTTCTATCAGTTATGATATCATAAAAGATAATTGGTTCATTCTATCCCCTCTAAATCAAAAACTATTTAATAACAATTTATATATATTTGAAAAACATTATAAAATATTAAACATTATCGAGGACACATTGCATGACGTCCACCATCGACTGGTAATGTGGCTCCAGTTATATTACTGGCTGCATCACTAGCTAAGAAGGTTATAACCGATGCTACCTCTGATGCATCCCCTGGTCTACCTATTGCGTGTGTTGCTGCACACTTTTTCAGAAATTCTTCATAATCCTTCTCATTCATTCCTCCCTTCTTGTGTATCCCAGTTGTTATAACACCAGGGTTAACTGCATTCACTCTGACACCTTTCAAACCTAATTCTAAAGCAACACATCTCGAGAATTGATCCAAAGCAGCTTTTGACATGCAATAAGCCAAAACATTTGGGAATGATCTGATTCCAGTCACACTAGATACATTCACAACATTCCCTTTGGTTTGAATAAGATGAGGTACTGCTAACATAGTCAAATAATATGGCCCACGGACATTTGTTGTCATAATTCTGTCATACTGTGCCAGTGATGTAGTTTCAATTGTACCAGGTTCCAATATTCCTGCATTGTTTACAAGAACATCTAGTCGATTTAACTTGCCAATAATTTCTAGAATGATGTTGTCTACATCACTTTCTTTGTTCATATCAGCAATAATAATAAGAGGGTCAATCTTTTCCGGTGATATTTCACGGCATTGTGTGGCAACCTGCTCCAAGCTAACCTTATTTCTTCCAGTCAATACCACTTTTGCCCCAAGTTTGGAGAACTCATGTGCAGTTGCTGCACCGATTCCTGAACTTGCTCCAGTAATAAGAACAACCTTGTTTGCGAACATTTTTTTCACAATAACTGCAATGAATAATAAATATACTTTAATAATTATTGCTATTCTGTGTATGATAAACTAAACTTGATATTATCTGTATATTTCAACTAAATTAATAGAATTAGATGTTCATCTCTAGCACTTTCTTGTTCTTTTAAAAAACATATTTTGTTAGTTTCATACATTAGACATTCATACCTACAGTGGAGCCAAGACTGTATTTTATTTCTATTGACTTTTGAAAAGGTAAGATAGAAGAATAACAACCAAATAAATTGAATGAAATTATCTATACATATAATTAAACAGTAACCGAACCATTTCTGTAAGTACATTGAATATTTTTCAAAAAGAATAATTGGTATAAGAATAAATATGTATGTCCTATAGATACCAAAACCAAGGTTAGAATTTTTTTAAAGATTTTGATAAAATCTCAATGATAGACTAATATTTGGTGCAACTTATAGGTTACATTTTATTTGATAAATATATATTTTAGGTGTGGCTTGCCATACATGCATGATAAAAAAATAAATTAGCGAATACATCATTAAATGAGGTGAAAATGTCATACCATGTGGCAATGTGAGATTTAAGTTAAGTTGCGGACATTTTTATACTTTTAACAGAGAGATTAAGACTAAAAAAACTTAAAAAACCTTAAAAAAATAACTAACTCTCCGTCCGCGGATTCTCTCTCGTGGGCTACAACTTTCTGTATTTTGAGGAGGCGCGCGCACTGTGAGATTTTGGTCAAACCTATTTCCAAAGAAAATTATAAAGAAACTATAGACATGCGCATATATCAACGGTCCTGCGACCGTAATTTTTTTAAAACTTTTGTTGTGCTTCTCTAAAAAATACAAAAATTAGTAGCCCACGCGTGCGAAGCCGCAGGCGGAAAGCTAGCATTATACTTTATGTAGAAAATATAATTAAATCATTTAAGTAAGTACCTTGTTCCTCTAAGCAGTGAATAAAATTTGCCGGTACTTATAGCTGGGGCAATGGTGACCAATAGCAAAAAAATGTCGAGACTCTAGTACTGTTAGGAATACAGCAGCAAGCTAAGTGCTATATGTATAAAATAATTCCGTAGTAGCCTAGTAGGTACCTAAATTAAACATTCATTTTTTTGCCTTTTGCCATTTGCCATTTGAAATTGAATATTGACATTTGACATTTGTGGATTAATACTTGTGACTTGTCACTTGATGCATAAGCAGCGTTGCCAATGCCTTTATTCGAAATCACCCAAAAATCAGAGTTAAATTCCCCAAATTGGGGCAAAAATATGGCCCTAAATATTATATTCCCCGTGAATGAAATTTTTTTTTTTTAGGGAAAATAAATCATTCATATCCATTGAAAATACTAAGAATTAACCAAATTATTAGTATTTTCAATGGATATGAAGGATATGAATAAATCCCCACATTCCCCACACCATTCCCCAATCGAAGCATAATTACCCGCAAATTGGGGAATTCCTCATACATTGGCAACGCTGTGCATAAGTAACAATCTGTCAAATAAGCTCATTTATACGCAGTATTATAGTTTACGAATTATAAAATAACTATAAGAATTATTTTAAAGAAATTAATTTATGTATTCTTTTAAATCTTTAATATGGTTATTGTATATCTCAACGGGTTTTGTCGCGAGAGAGTTGCCAAGAACTTTGTTATGGAACGAACACTATAAGATACTTTCTTAGCATTTAATATTATTTTCTCAAAAGAATTTAAACAAAATGAATATAACACATCACAGAGTATGTAAGGGTTTAATCATTATTACCTATTTTTTATCTGTGATATGCGACCTTTTTAAAGTCTATATTAATTAAATATCTGTGGTAAACTGGTAACTCATTTGTGAACTGTGATTTGTGATTGAAATGGTACCTATTAACTTGACAAACTTTTTCGACTAACTAGTAAGATGTACGGAAAATGGAATACTTTTAATTAAGTCATAAGTTTTCAGTTTTTCATTATTTCATATTTATGACAAATTGTTATGGTTGGTTTTAAATCTCATACGTGAAGCATATTGAATCGTAGCCCACTTGACAAAATGTCTTCGTCCAGTAATAAAAAGGAATCCTTTGAGGAATTTTATTGTGAAGTAAGTAAAGGCCTCTGTATAAATTGTTAATTAATTTCAAATATTTATTTTTATAAATGACCTAAGTACAGTATCAGCATAGGTTACTATATAGTCCATGATAATCGATTTAGATCATACATTTTGATTTTACATTTGTGTGTTAAAAAAAATATAAAGACACCAAACTTCTTCAGTTTTATTAAACTATTTTCTTGTTTGCTCTAATCTAAACCCCTCTTTATTATTAACAAAAAAGTAGTTTTACAACTGGCATTCAGATTATATTTAAATATGTGATTTTTTACTTACAATCATTTTAATAATTTGATGTCTTATTTGATTAACACATTCTATGTGTTGGAATTGATAAAGGAGAGCTGATTATAATGGAAATAACTTAAATTATATTTTTACAGGTCAAAGAGATAGAAAAAAGAGATTCTGTGTTGACCCCAAAACAACAAATAGAAAGATTACTACGCCCAGGGTCAACATATTTCAATTTGAATCCATTTGAAGTTTTACAAGTGGAACCAGATGCAACTCTTGATGATATTAAGAAAAAATACAGGAGGCTTTCCATTCTTGTCCATCCAGATAAAAATATGGTAAGCAAAATATAAATAAAATGCAAACATGTAGGATGGAAAATTTCACTAAGCTCAAAATGTGTTGTAATCAGTTGCGATTTTAACTGAATTTTTAGTGTAATATCGGATTGGTTTCCCAACTAATATTTTTTATTTACATTTCCATAATCAACTACCCAGTTTTTAAATGTTTCCTCATATTGAGTGTAGTAAAAAGAAAATATTTCCTATTTTGGTTAGACGGTACCACCGTCAATATTTCATTTTTATCCACAGATTTTATCCACACAATGGTTACCCTGAGTCCACCACTGGCCCCTGATTATAGGTAAAGTACATAGGTGAGGAATAAGGACTTAATATCAATGAATATATTAAAAATAAAAACTTTTTATTATCTCTGGGTTATCTGTTTCACTAATGTCAAATGAGTCAAGACATAGTTTATATGCTGTTAGCTATAAAGTAAATTAAATTTAAATTTCAAAGTAACTTTTCATATGAGAATGTATTGAGGACATACTAACTACACATACCTACAATCTACTTAAATAATGAATACTAATGAATGCATTTTTTATTGTTTGATTTAAGGATGACGCAGAGCGAGCTCAACAAGCGTTTGAAATAATAAACCGTGCATGGAAAACATTAGAAAATGAAGACACGAGAAAGAAATGTTTGGACATTTACCAAGAGGCTAGGGAGCGCACTGATCATATGGCAAGTTAAATTCACCCAGACATTTTTATCACCATCAAATCTCATCTTATAACCTTTTTTTAATAATATAATTCTATAATTACATTATGAAACCAAAGTTCCAAATGAATTTATAAAAATTATGTCTGATTATGCAGTGCCCCGGCTATAGAAATATAGACTATCTACTAAGCCTGTGAAACCGTGAAGCACAGCTCAAACATTCATTGACATTATCTTACATAACCAAAGATTAAAAATATTATTTGTGCATTTCAGATAGAACAAAAGAGAAAGAAAAACCGCAAAGAGGGTCACAAAGACGAACCTATTCCTGAGGATGATCCAGACAAATATAAACATGCTGTTTATGTTATGACAATGAAGGTATGGAACTAGTTAAGCATTTGAATGTTTTTTATAATTTTTCAGAACCCCTGTGGTGACAGGTTAGAATATATGGGTGTCATAAGAGGTGATAATGGAAGCTGAGCATTGTACGATTATGCCAAGCTCGCACCGGTGTAATTACCACTTCCCAGCAGAAGATCGGCGTGAAGCAGTATTGCACTGTGTTTTGTATGGTAAGTGGAGGCTCCGGAGGCCTATATTCACATCCCATTCTTCCATCAATTCCCTTCCTATAACCGACAAGATATTTGCGACATTTTTATGTTGTAGATGTTCATGGGCGGCAGTCGGGCACTTAACATCTGGTGGCCTGCATGCTCCGCTTGCTTGCTGTATCAGAAAAATAGATCCATTGCATAATGCATTAACATAATAAATAATAATAATCCAATCTCATACTCAATCAGGCCTATCTCCATAGGGATTAGTCTAAGTTTGTGAGCACTATATACATTTTTGTGTTTAGTAAACAAAATCTCATTTTTAGAGTAAATTTCCAATGAATACCGAGCTGTTGTTACACACAACAGCTCGGTATTTTTAATTTTTACATGAATAATGAAGAAGACGCCACATGACTGGGGCTCAATCTTTTTATAATATAATAGCGACCCGCCCCGATTTCGTACGGTTGCAATGCTGATACTAAATACATTACAGAAAACTGTGAACATTGTATATAAAAATTTGCACATTATTTTGATAAACCTCGTAGGGTTCAGCTTGCAGTTGCAATGTAAGTGGTAAAAAATTTATAATTAACGACATCATATTAGAAACCTCAATAACAATATTACTCTGCTATTTAATGGATGTTATCATACATATAAACCTTCCTCTTGAATCACTCTATCCATTAAAAAAAACGCATCAGAATCCGTTACGTAATTTTAATGATTTGAGCATACAAAGGTACTTAGGGACAGAGTAAGCGACTTTGTTTTATATTATGTACTGAAGAAAGTGAAAAAGATTGTTTTTATTTAATATATAAACCCTAAATCCTTTCAGCTGTTCGCCGATATGGAGCGCAAGCGGCAACACTTGGAGACTCGAGATATGGAGGAAAGGAAACGAAAGCGTGAAGCTGAAATTGAACAAGAAGAACAGATGACGCTAGAAAAAGAATGGGCTAAGAACTTTGAGGTAAGAATGACGATTATCCGAACGTCGATCTATCGAACGACGGATTATTCGCACTCCCGAATCTTAACCGAACCTACTTTCGCGCTACGCGCTTGTGCACTTTTCTGAACAGCTGTATGGCTGCTAGGCAATTAACTATTGAAGATTTTTTGAAGCTTTCGTAATTAACCCTTAAAAATTGCGAATATTTTTTATACCTTGAATATATTTTCTTACGATAACTGCACTCTTCTTTATTAAAATAAAGAAAAGTTCATTTGACTTTGAAGTTTAGTTACATTTATTTTATTGTATTTGTAAGTCCAGATTTCATGGCTTTCCTTTGATTTATGTAGTTTGTTAGAGAGATTCCATCTTCATCAGGTGTAATTTTAACATTATATTCGGTTCAATTCCCGTGTTAGGCAAGCGAATTTTCGGAAATCTTTGAATTAAATTTCCTATCTGCATTAATTAGAATACTTTCCCTTGTGGTGGCAATACAATTTTTTTCTGTAGGATCTTGTTGCTGATTAAAAGTTTCTATTAAGTGCTGGCGTGGATTGAATCCTTTCTCCTTAGCGATGATCATTATTATTTAAGTTATATGGACATATTAAAACATTTTCGAATCGTCACAAGTGTGTGCTTTCCTTTAGACTAGGATAGACAAGAAATAACAGAAACACAAAAGTTTGTGGAAAACTTTATAAGATTTCATTATAAGCGTTATGAACTACAATTAATTATTTTTTTTACAGGAATCTCGACAAAACCGCGTGGACAGCTGGAAAACGTTTCAGTCCACCAGCGGGAAAGAGAAAAAGAAAAAGAAAATTTTAGGCTTCAAGCCTCCCAAACCCAAACCTGAAAGTAGATAAAACACATTTCTCAAATGTTATTTTCTAATTAATATTCGGATTAAGCTTCGTTTTAAATACTTTAAACTATACTTCATACATGATAGGCCACAAAACTAGATTTATTTTTTAAGGTCTATAATTCAGAGGTTCCCAAACTGTGCGTCGCAGGAAGCATAGATGGACGTCGTGAGGATTTTATTGCTTCCCATTGTCCTATTTGAAACTAGAATTCGACGTCTGAACATGTAACTAAACTTGTAAGTGCGTCGTGGACTCAAAAGGATTGGGAACCCCTGGTCTATATAAAAAAATGTTTGAAGAGGAGTTTCAAGAAATTGTTGTCATTAGTATTAAATGTGCATGAATAAAATCAAGTCCAGAGATGATTCTGAATATTGTAATTTCATAAGAATTTCAAGTAATGGCAGTGACGAATTTTGTGTTGTTAATTGAAGTTTAATGTAAGGATACTGAATAAGTCTTATAGTTGTCATTAGTATTTGGCAATTGCCTTTAAAATTATCCTTGTCGACTGTAATTTACGAAACATACCTCAATTTCTAGGGAATAATTGGATGAAATTTTGAAAATTCGCAAGCAATATTGACTCGAGTGATATTAAAAACTATTATATGAACGATTTGAAAAGTATTCAACTCAATAAGTCCACTCTTTTAACGAAAACGTAATTTGTAAAATTATAAAAATAGATACTTAAGCTGTAAATTTTTCGATTATTGTGTAATTCATAGGTGAACAAGAGTTCAAAATACTTAATTCTATCATTAAATTTTCAAAAAAACAATTCTACTTTTATTTCATTTCAGCTATTTTTGCCGTTTCTGTACCTCTACTAACATTATAAATATTATAATAATTTTATATTCACCATTGTTTGCATAGTAGATTTTTAATAAGAATGTTAAAAATTATTTTCCAGTGGAAACTAAAATATTAGCCATAAAATATTCTAAACAATGTGCAAAAAGATTAATTCTATGAGTGTATTAAGGTCTATTGTTTTTTTTTTTTGGATAACATAAGTTTTAGATGTTGCTACAAAAAGTGAAATAATAAATAATAATTTATGTATGTATGCGCATCTTATTGATAGGAAATACTTTTATGTTAAATGCTTTTTGTCAAAATCCTTTGAATATATTCTTGTATGAAGGTGTAAACAAGGAAAATGATTGATTTTAGGTTTGTTGCCGTATGGACTTTGCACCTATTATTCATATGTCGAACTAAATTGTCGTGTCGTTTTTGAATATGATGATTTAATAGTATTTTACAGGAAAAGCCACAGACACCAAAATCATAGAGATTTCATATTCCTAGAATATATTTTTATTAGCTTCTGAAAAACCTCAAAGAATAAAGTTTGTTAAGCTTATAATTCGCTCGTGAATTCCCTTGCGTAGTCTGGGATTATTATGCTAATATACTAGTGGCTCGTCCCTAACTAGATCTCATGTTGTAATGTTTAAATCAAGACCTTTCGTTTGATACCACACTCGGGTAAGTTTGTATTAAACTCGCCTATTTGACACACGTTACCGTGACCGATTTCGCTCAATTTCGTACTCAAGATATTCTTTTGTCTAAAGTTTAAACCTTTACAATATTTTATCGTGATTGGATTAAAACACTTTCTCGCCGGACCATTACAACCCTGACAGCTCGCTTCGCTCGGTTACAGACCTATAACAATTCGTATTTATAATATGAATGGGATTTTGATTACACGCTTATATAATATTATCTTAAATACTATTATTCGGAGCAAGATAAATAAGTATTCCTCAAAGGAGTTTTTTTGTATTTCTTTATAGTTTTTATTATTAAGTTTGAGTTTTTGCATTGTGAAAATAATATATTTTTATGTCATTACTGTCTTAAAAAAATAAACGTCAATCGAATTATACTCGAAATCTTAATAAGATAGGTACTTATTCTTAAAAAATGCGTACCGTAATATTGAGCATGCGAAAACGTCTCACCGGTTTCACACAGGTGAAGACATACTCTGATAAATGTAAGTATCTGTATTTATAAGTTTTTTCCGATGCATACAAATGCAACTTACTTACGTACTTAGAACGGTTGCCCTCATATCTTAAATATCTCTTCTCCTCTTGTATTTTTTTTTCATTGTTAAGCCCTCTCACAGTCCGGCTCCTACCTAACATCTTAGGGAAGTAGGAGTGGTTGAAAAACAGTTTTGTCTAGCACTAATCTGACAGACAGCACATGCTGAGCCCATACCTTTTGCCAATACTCAATACTTGCTACTAGTTATGAATCGTATTGTTTATATTTTTATGGATTTTTTATCCGTTGATAACATTTTTTAGGAGAAATTAATAATATGTTAAGTAAATGTATAAAAAATAATTTTTGGTCCTTCGACGAGGCGCCATGGAAGCTTCGTTGTCAGTGCTGTTTCTCGTGGTTATATTACCTGTAACCTACGAATTTACAATGTCATTATTTTAAGCGTTCTGTTATCCGCACATGAACGAGCTGCCCGTTCCGTGTGGGCCCTGGGGTCCGTGGTACAAGGCCAAGCAGAGCTTCTATACGAAACATCTTGTCGCAGGAGTTGCTTGGTAAGTAGGAGATATAATAGGGTATTTGACAGTGTGAAAAATAAATTGATTATTCTGACCACATTTAAAGATTATCATTATAATAACTGTATTTCTGTATTTTTAACGGTTCTTGTCCTCCGAGGGTAATGGCAGAATATCAGCGTCATAGTCAAGTTACTATGACATATGCTGAGCCATTACCCATTCAAGAAATGTAGTACACTGCACAATATATTGCTTCCATTGTTATATTTAAGTTTTTTATGTTTCTTTCTTTCTTTTTCTTGTGTATGTGTTAATGTTAATCTGTCTCTACTGTGATTTGTACCTTTTTTCCTGAATAAATGTTTAATCTATTTATCTAATCTATCTATTTTAATGAGCTGAGTTCCAAGTAATAATTAAATAATTTATAAATTAAGAAATAAATATCATATTTTAACATTTATCACGTGACACAAAACGATCACGAGTATCCAATGACGTCACTGCTCTGTAAACATAATCTAGTATGACATAAAATGATAAAATTATAATAAAGATAACTAGAATATTACTATTGGCATAGTAATTATTATACTGCGAAGAGCGTAATTTTGATAAAAATGTACAGTTTGGATTATAATAGAGAATTTTGGTATACGAAATTAAATTGTTTTGGTTGGTATGACTAACCAAATTTTTGTTTCAGAAGTGTAGTGTACATTGGTACACTTTGGCACTACACACCGGTTAATTCCATTACCCATATGACCATTTTCACAAAGTTTCAAAAAATTATAACTGACGCTTCCTTGTATGTTTGTTTACAGAATTTAGACATTGACGCCATATTGCTCAAAAATATCGTTTGGGCGGGACATTTAAATACCACAATATCATTTTGGATTTTTCGAGAAAATATTTATTAAATTTAAAATAAATGATTTTCCTGGGTCATTTAACCACTTTTCAATCATTTACGATAATGTTTTCAAAGTAGTAAAATACCCTATTCAACAACAACGTTTAAAACGGGTGAACTATTACATGCTACTTATAAATAGAAACTTCAAATAAAAAACGTCCTAAAATTGCCTACTTTTTTAGAACTAAAAATTCAAAATAAGTTTTTACAGATTTTTTTAACTTAGGGTGACGCCATCTCTGTCTGTAATAATGATTCAAAATAATATTAACATTTTAACCGCCACGGTCGGATTAACCCGAAAGATATTTTTACCCATTTCGTCAAGGTCGGATATTTACGAAAAGATAATCTGCCTTTTTGTGCGTTAGCAGTGTATATGTATGAAAATAATGTTATATGTATTTTTATTCCGTTAAATGCAGTGGTCGCACAGTGGTCGAAATTCGACCATAATAAATTTAAATTTATGTCTATGCCAGTACTCTATGTTTATTGACAAAATGCAAAACAAAAGAATACTTGTGTATGTGTAAAGCGTGGTGTGAAATGTTTTAACGAAAACTATAAAATAGCGTTCTGCATTTCTCCTACACATAAACTACAAGTGTGCCAAATTTTATGGTCCTTCGTCCGCGCAATTTTTTTTTAATTTACTCGTAAATAGAGGCCCAAAGTTTTTGCATCACGTTATGATGTATAGATTGATTTAAAGGTGGTTATTTTCGTTTACTATGGCGATCTACACGGAGAGCATCGTGTTGAACTTCGGCCCGCCAGCGCAGCCCGGCCCGCCCAGCGACATGGTGGAAGAGTGCGACGATGCTGATTCTTAAACGAAAATACTAATAAATACTAAAATACTTCATACATGCATGGGTGTTTTTATTTATAAAAAACGTATGTAGATGACTAAGTTATTTTTGTCTTCCGTCGCAACTTGTTTCTAGATATGTGTCTATACATAAAGTTTTAACTGTTTTTAGTCAGTTCGTCAACCTACGGAGAGTACAGTATGCTGTATGATTATTGATTGTCTATTTATATTTATAAGTATTCTTTCTTCTTTTTTGAGACAAGGTCGTCAATTTTGAAATGGTGAAGTAGTAAGTTGGAATGTTTCTTAAGCATAAAGGAAATATCATAAAATCGACATTAGCTTTTCTATGTAAGAAGCAATAAAAAGTTCTTAAATTGCTATAAAAACATTTGCCACTACATGCTAAAATATTCAGCAAGTTTTGCAATAAAGGTCCTAATCGAGTTACTTCTGAATTGATTAACGACTAGCTGACCCGCGCAGCTTCGCTCCCGTAGCATAATGTTATATATATAGCCTGTCACTC
>LQNK01000680.1:0-52023 GCA_001586405.1 Phoebis sennae | reverse complement strand
TATAAATAAATATACTTATTTTCAATTCTCGGTTTGCTTCAATTAATAAAAAAGATTTTTGAAAAAAGTGGACGTGAATGTTAATAAAACACGCCATATTTAAATAAAAAACATATTATGTACAAATCTTTCAAAAAACATTCGTGCTACTTGGTCACAACTTTATCTAAATTATTATTCCATTTACTCGGTGACATGATTCTACGTTATTTTATTTGAATAAAAATATATTATGTTATTTTATTTAAATAATATATATTTCATCATAATTTTGTTTAAAAATAAAAAAATATAGCAAGAGAATCCATTTAGTCTATAACATGTTTCTACGGTATTTTATTTAATTAAAAATGATATATTCATGATTATGTTTAAATAAAAGAATAATAATAAAATATGTAGCAAGTGATATCCCTATTCAAAACCCCAGCCTCTTAACACTCCCGATATTTAGAACGTGTTTCCTTAATAGTACAATCGGTAGGATTTCGATTCTCTAGGTCAAATTTTATAGGCTCGAATTTTTATTGTTCTCGCATTTAATGGTATGGAACGGAAGAGCCTATCAGTCCATATTTCAACGGTAGATTTATTGTGACTATTCCTCTTTAAATTTTTTACAGAAATTTGCCATTTAGTGATACATTTGGGATAGGAAACAAATGTATAAGCAAACACGTTACTTCATTTACAATGGGAATTAGGAAGCCTGTAAAATATTTTATATTCAGGTATATTTTGTAAGATATCAGATCTAAATTTATTTGCATATAGAGATAAATCAGCATGAATAAAACATGTTTGCATTCATAAAAAAGTGATAAATGAGACCAAGTTATCAATCCACAGGAACAATCTGCATTTTTTGCCGTCCTTTCGATATTTATTTTTCTCGGTCATGCCAGTTTATAAAAGAATTTTCTTATAAAATAAACAAAATAATTTTTATATCAGATATTAAATTTTTGTATTTGTTACTCCGATCCTATTCGTATATATTGCAGATTGATTTATATGGGAGGCTGAATTTTCAGGCGTACGTTTTACGTTTACGTTCTTATGTAAACGAATTATTCGGAAAGAATTTATTTAACTTTATGATTTACGTCTTTAAGACGACGAAGGTTAGACATGGAAATAAATCAATACAATAATAAAAAGTGTATAATACAGTATAATAAAAATAAGTATAATTAAAAGTGAATTTGATATTCCGATCAATAATAATAATAATAAATAATCGTGGACATTTAACACTACACCATATAATCCCAAAGTAAACAAAAGCCATGGCGTATGGAAACTCGATAACTGATAGACATACTTAATCTTTTTTTGGAAACAACTACATACATACTATAGATAATTCCATGAAACTATTTATATTTTTATACTACACCTCTCAATAGTTTGGGTTCGGGTTGTCCTTACACGTGTTTCAGTCATAAGTTTTCCTTATGGGACAGAATGGAGCATTTTCATAAATACGAAAGATCTATTGGTCCCATGTGTTGCATATTATATCGTTCCCATTAGAAGCTTATAATCCGAGAGCTGCTCTCGTAATATAATTACAAAAAAACTGGTGAGAACACGTAATAAATATATTAAAGATACGAGAATAATTTAATCTGGATGTTAGTTTTCATTCATATTCAATCAAACCACGAACGATAAAATACATTTTAGTTTTTTTACTAAGTAAGAACTCCATTCTTACATCAAAATTGAACCCTGTTTGCCATTCACTGTGATTGCGATTACGTAAAATATGCAATACTCAGATGAAATCGCAGTAGCTCTATGAAGTCTTAATATCAAATTCGGTTCTATCCTATGAAACTTTGAAATGTAAGTGAAGGCGAGTGTGTGGGCGTCCCGACAACTTGTTGCATGTAGGCGGAGCGTCACGCCCACCGCCCAGACTGTGCGCTTCTCACGATTGTGAGCATTACAAAACCTCTAATTGACCAGTCTAAGAACGATTACATGAAACCGATAAAGTAAGCTACGTTGTTTCATGGAATACTGGACTGTTCATAGCTAATTTTCAGCAACTAATTCATATGCAGCTAAATAAGTAAAGCTCCTCATTTTATGAAATACTCGACTATTTTTCAATACGGAATTTACTTTCTTGATGTAGTAATAAAAGAAAGGTGCTGTTTTACAAAATAATCCTTTAATGATTACCTAGTAATGTCGTAACGTTGTATATACAACGGTGCATAATATTAATTATTAAATTCTTGTAAAATGTACCTTTGTCGTTTGTTCTATCAGCAATCTATTTTATTTAATGGAATCGTGTGAATTTTAATAAAATTCGAAAATCCTTCCAGTCATCTTTTGTAATCTTTTGTTTCCAGTCATCATTCTTCTCCATCCGAACAGACAAACTGAATTTAATTGTTACCAATCAAATAATTATGCCTGAAATACTTAAGTATCGAATATTAATGTTCAGCAAATTCCACGAAATCTTGGATAGGCTATTGTAATAATGTAAGATCCTTAAGTAAACCCTGTTGAGCCATCGTTAATTAAAATACAATTTTGATTAAAATTATAAGAGATTATTAATAAATCGTTGTTGTTTTATGAAACACTTATCTATTTTGATTCATTCGATGATGGTACTCTAAAAGAATAAATACAACTTAAATGACACAACAAAAATCTTCCTTCTTGCTTATAACCATATATTGTATGGCCATCTTTATTTCATATTTCCGCAAATAAAGACAACCTAGCAATAACATCTATCAATTACAAGTAATATAATACCACGAATCTATTTTTAATCAATTATACTTAAAGATCAATAAATAGCTGTTTACTAACTTGATAGTTTGCGATGGGTTCAAATAGATTAATTAAACAACCTATGTTCGTGTTTTTGGTGTTATTTAGGAATTCCACCACCGGACGAACAAAGATATTATCTCTCAATAATAAAACAAATGAGTAGATATATTTTCATAAAGGCAATATATTTAAGACCTTCTGTTCATAGTATCATTGTCAAAATATTAGACAATGATACTATGAATAGAAAAAAGAAAACGAGATTCATTATCAGCAATCAACAATCAGAAAATCATATGACAACCCATAAAATATATAGCCTATGTTACTCGTGGATAATGTAGCTTTCGAATGGTGAAAGAATTTTTAAAATTGGTCTAGGTAGTAGTTTTTGCGCCTTTTTATTTCAACCAAACAAACAAAGGTTTCCTCTTTATAACATTAGTGTAGATTACAGAACTATATTGAATTTTCCAAGCAACAAATTTAATTGAAACCAGACACTAATTTACCATCAAAAACGTCTTTGCAATTAGTATATTTCGTCTTATTGCGTACATAATTCCTTGGAAATATTCCGAACGTTTGGGGTTGCAGAATAAAATCATAAAATCGTTAGCAGGGCGGGAACGTAATGAACACGTAATCCAATTTGTAGTGGTTTTCGCAATTACAGAATCTTCCAGAAATTATTGCAGCCCCTGCGTAACTTGTACTAGTATTAAATGTTAGATACTGTAATTGAAATCTAATGTTGTAGCTAAGGATGTTCTGTTTTCTCGTTCGTCACATTTGTCAATAATAATAATTCAAAATCTTTCCTTGTAATTTTCTGTATCATTGTGGAAAATCTCAAATTTTATAAATTATAATTAAACTTTCTGGCACGTAGCCCTAAGAAAAATTGACAGCCATAACTATGTTGTCTGATTTAAATAATCGATAAAACTCGCCATAAGCTGTCAAGCTATAATGAGGAGGGCTTGCTTGATATTCCACGTCCATCCAACAAACTTCGATAGAATGTAAAAATCCTTAGAAAATCTCCAAGTAATTCGTGTTGATCGACAATGAATTACGATACACAACATTTAAATTGGAAAAGTTTCGTGCATGCCTCGATATTGAGTTACGTTTTAAATTTGATAAGTTCAACATCAAAGCCTAAGACCAAATGATGCTATTCTGTTGGCGCCCAGTGGAACAGTGATACAATGTTTACGCGTGTGGTATAAAGTGGTAAAACTTTCAAAACCCTCAAAACTTCTTTAAATTTTAATCTTCTTGTACTGACTGACCAGGAACAAAAAAGTTGGCGGCATGATCAGAATTAAGGTTAACAAAAAGTTTATGAAATAGACAATACTTAGTTAATTTCTTATTTGAGAGGATATGCGACAAATGCTTAAAATTGTAATAAGGGAAAGGCCGTAAACAGAAGGACGGCTTTTATTAAAGAGGGGTAGCAACAGGGAGAATATAATGAATAAATTTTGTGTAAGAATCCGTCCTAACGCAATTGAAAACTTTTAACAAGTGCCGGGAAATCGTGTGTTAAGGTGGGACCTGCCTAATTACGTCGCCGGCCGACCGGAATACATGATGAGTTCGTAAATTTAAACGACTCCTTATGAAAATCAGTTTGTTAATAAAAATTCGTGTTGAACTACGTGAAACTTTGCCAATGAATAATGAAAATATTAAATAATTGCATTGACTAAGTATATTTACAGATTTAAATACCATTATTTTTATCGAGAAAATTCAGGATTTTTCAATTCAATTTTCACTGTCCATTAACTTCTAAGAAGCGAGGATTAAAAGGAAAGCTGGCGTGATACGGTCTGTTTAAGACTTTTTTGTAACCCTTAAAAACAAGTCATTACCAGAGTTTAATAGCGTCGTGCACTAGGAATTTTTTCGTGTTTTTCTATTGTTCGTTGGTAGCTCGGAGCACCGTTTACGCTAAAAATGATATGATTAATTACCGCCCAGACGCCTCATTAGCGCACAAATGCGGCCATTGAAAGGTAAAATTGAATCACGACCGCTTACAGCCCGCTCTCAATACAAATCCAATTACATATTCATATCAGTGAAAAAAATGTCAAACGATTTTCAATAACATTATTCCAGACCATCTCGCATCGTTATATTTTCAAAAGGCAAATGGTAACGAAATTCCGCCGTCGGTTCTGATTTAATGTCACAGAGTTATTAATTTTATAATTTTTTATCACTGTCACAGTAGCTACGTCAATAACTCATGTAAAATAAATATTTTATTATTATAATGAAAATTGTAATCTACAATATTCATTACAAACTCTTATCCAAACACGAATTCCAACAGAGTTTACCCATTTTATTAACAGAAATTAGAACATATAAAAAGAATATAAATTTCGTAATAATAATATAATTCAATATAATGCCGATGTTTCTACTATCCCTCCGGCCATCATTATTCCCCGTCAAATATGATTGACAGAAACACTTTTCCACTAACGACATGTGACTTTCCCAGTTTCTTAAACTAACTATAGATATTAAAATACTTTCGATCGTTTGTTGGGCCGCCACTATATTTTGAATTTTCTACTCAAGAGAAAACTAAATAGTTTATATAGAATTGAATATTTTCATGCATTACTCCCAAAATGCAAAAATAATAAAAAACAGTAACAATAAAAACATTTAAAATAGTGTTAATGTACGTGCTAAAAACGAATTACTCTATTTATAAAGTTTCTTCAATTAAAAGTATATAGTTCATAGTAGTTCTGTTTAGTTATCGAAACTAAGATTTTTTTTGAAATTGTAAATGTTTGTGATTGTGATGTCTTAAATTGTAATTTGTAACCACAACCTGCTATACTCATTGACTAGTATAAACAAGTATACAAATTATAAGAATTGCCTTAAACCCTTTAAACATATGAAGTAGAAACCAATGGCATTCATACACCCTCCATAACATTCTTCAGCCAACCTCTTTGAATGGCGTCATCACGTATCATAATCCCAATACAAAGCTAACATGTCATATATTCATAACATGAGACCTCGTAAAGGCGAGAAAATCATGACCTTGTTTGAGATTTTTTCATATTTTGTAAACAGGTTCTTGTAATGGGCCTGTTTAACCATGA
Source organism: Phoebis sennae (assembly GCA_001586405.1). Lineage (NCBI taxonomy): Eukaryota > Metazoa > Arthropoda > Insecta > Lepidoptera > Pieridae > Phoebis > Phoebis sennae. The sequence goes on along the minus strand of LQNK01000680.1, from coordinate 46,063 downwards.
ATAAAACTAAAGTGTATAATAAACGAGTCTTTGTTTTTTTTTGTAGTAGGCGTTTCAAATGCGTTGTACAAATTGTGCGTTTTTATTCAAATTCTACTACCGGATTGAACGTTACATTTTAACTAATTAGTTAAGATCTAAATCAACACTTAACCATTCTTTTTGCGAAGTCCTTTCTTAGCTGAAATCTCCTACGAGTACATACATACTTATCTTACCTCAACCAATAAATCAGTCGTAACGAAAAATGCAGACGCTATTATAAAACTTTACTTCCTATCTTAAAGACGAGAACGGGGTCAGGACGTCCGCGGTATTTTCACGAAACAACAGACTTGTAGTTTACCGAAATAGTACACAAAGTTATTGGATTGTGCTGCAAAAGTTCCGCAGATTATCGCTGATATTGTACGATTTATTGCAGCTGACTATTGTTAAACGCTCGCTAATGTATTTGTTGAGTATTTCGGATTATTTATGGTACGTACGTAGACGATGACGTGCTTGTAGTTTGTGCGGAATTATAAATTTCATTTTTGATATTATTGACCGAGCGAAGCGAGGTTTCAGAGCCGAGATGCCCCAAGATTGTATGTTTGTATGTAAGTTTGAAAATTTTGTCCGACGATAACTTGAGCAATAGTAATAGCTTATCCGATCTTTGTTTAGATTTCATATGCAAATAGGCAAACGAAAATGTCGAGTTCGAAGATTAGCGAAATCGTAGGGGGATTACGAACCGAGGATATCTGGAGTGCGGTTTATCCGATAATGATAAATTTCGTAGTTGAATAGTAAAAAAAAGAATCTTGAGTAAAAATGAGAGAAATTGAATGAGGGAGGGAGGGGAGGGAGAAATATGCGATTTTCAGATAAATATAGCTGACGAATTGCAAGGTCTTGATATATATGTCGCAGTAAGATAGATAAAGCCGTAATATAGTTATATCCCTAGGGATATAATTATATACCGTAACATGGTTATAGGAAAGCGATTCATTACTATCTCACTAGGATTATAGTTATAAAACGGTCCAAGCTTAATATTATACTTATATTACTAGATTAAGTTTAGTGAAATAGCTTTCGGAGTGTGCAGCGTTCTTGTAAAAATCTATGAAATTCTAGATGTCATGATTTCGCTTCTTGTCTGAACAAAAATTAGAAATTACTTTTAATGTTTGATTAGTTCTAATTACATTTTTAATGTTTAAATTCAGAAATCATGGTTATTTTAATTTATAATTGAAATTACTTTAATACGTGTAATTACGTGTTAATGTTACAAAATATTGTAACTAACTGCAATACAATACATAATGTAGATTTTTTAATAAAGATAAAACTAATTTATTGTACCAATTTCTATTTAATGCTATGGTAGATTTCTATTTCACTAAACTTAATCTAGTAATATAAGTATATCACTAAACTTAGAACGTTTTATAACTACATTCCTAGTGAGATAGTAATGAATCGCTTTTGTATAACTATGTTACGGTATATAACTATATCCCTAGGAATATAACTATATAACGGCTTTAACTATCTTACTGCGACATATACAATACAACGCGACGTCAAGCCCGCCACTAGTTTACGTCATGGTGGTTTTTGTACGTAATAATCAGGTAAAAAATTCACTAATGTGGGTTGAATATGTTTTTACTCCCAAGTGCAATTAAAACAGACGTATTACTTTATGTCTATTTGCGTAATAGTTAGGTTGAATATATTATTTCTGTCTTACTGAATGTAAAGGTTAAAAAAGGAATAAAAAAATGAATTGAATTTTAATCCGGTTACATTTTTTTAATGTCAGAATTTTTTAAATTTATGTTCACACCTATCTAAAGCCGTAACATAGACACATACGTGAGGTAGACTTGGTTAATATATTTAATTTAAATATTAAATAATTGTTATTCTGATAAATGAACTGATTTATTATCAAACTCGAGCTAGGATCTTTTTATTAATAAAGCAAATCATAGAGATTAAAAGTTTGTAAAAAATACTTTTCAGATTGTAATTGTGACGAAAAGTTTACTTATTAAAACGTGAAACTACTGGATGGATCTAAAAAATATTTCTAAAGGTATACAGGCATCGCAGTGCCTACTAGGAGGATGAAACCGCGGCGTAAAATATCAATATTAATTATACTTATGGATAAATACGTATATAATTACCTGTAAGTCCACAATTCCGCCCCGTCCCGCCCGTCCACACCAACGTATTACACAAACCAAATTCAACAGTAACCATTCTTACTCTTAACATACACTAAACTATAAAAACAAATATATCTTGACATCGCAACAATTATATACAAACTTAAAGATAACCAAAAAATAACATAAAATAAAATTTTGAACTTTGACTTGTGAATCGTTATCAAGGATTTTGTTAGACACGCATAGGTCCCGTAATGTTATTAAACAAAATTTCGACTCGATAGCTGTGAAAAATGTGTCGCAGCCGGTAACAAAATGGCAGTAAGCAGTAATTCACAACGACTTTTTCAAAAACATGGCATTTTATTATGCCTATTAATGTACCCAGGAAGGGGCTACAGTGTAGGGTGTGCGTTGTCCCCCCCCAGAGAGTGTGGTGGGGACGGGAGGAGCTGGGGCTGCGAAGTGGCTCTCCGCGTCCGCGGCCATCTGCTGCTGCGGGAAGTTGAAGTCGAGGCTGCCGTCCATGCTCAGTTCGTGCTTGATCACCTAAGGGTTAGAAAAGTCTATAAATGTCTAGTTTTGTTTTCAAACTTTGTTGTGGGCGGAACCATTTTAAAAGGCGAAATTGTTGCTGATCTAGAAGGAGATTACTCTAGCATGTTAGGTCGTATTACACTATAGTAAACATAGACATTGTATGACGTACTGTAAAAATAAAACCAAGCGACTCGATGTTTTTTGGATCCTATACTTTTATTCCCATCAGTATCCAGTGTTATTTAAGAATCTAATAAAATTATAGGTTAAATTTGTAATTCGGAAGTTCAAGATCTAGTTTAACGAAAACAGTGTCAAAACACTACTTAATACATATCAATAAAAGGTTTTTTCGCTTAGTTATTTAGTTATTTTACGACTTATATTTTGATCTAAAAACCTATGATTTATTATCCGCAAATAAAATCATTATCGGTAGAAGTCTCTTAGGCCCGTATTCATAGTTTTATCCAAAGCAATATGAATCAAGTTTTAAATCGGGATTTGAGCAAGGATTTGATACCAGAATATGAATTAATACTCAATCTGACCATCGATTGCTATTTAAAAATCAGTAATTTTACTATTAGGCTATAATTAATTACAGATTAGACAGTAATTTTCATTTACACTCTCATTAAGACAGTAATTTTACTATTAGAATGGAGTGCCATTTCACGGTGAATCGTGTAATTTCATCATTAGAGACAAAAAAAGTTATGATTGTTTCAATAATCATTGATCATGTCTTTACTCAAAACCAGTTTCTGCGGAACAAAGCTTAAGTTTCATTTTAGAATAAGGTATCGTCTTAAGAACAAATCGGTTTTCAAATCAAATTTCAGTTGAATGTTGATCTGAGTGGCAACTCTGAATACGAGCCTTAGTCATTTAATAACTTTAGTTAGTTATTTGATTATTTCAGTTCCCTCTATGAATAACTTACGGTAACCATCGCCGTTGTCTAATAATATCTCGCAGCTGTCTTTCATTAAATTATTATACTACTTAGCTACAAAGTTGAATTTAAATTATGTCTTGTCAAATACTTTAAGTAAATTAAAATTTATGTTATTACATTATATATAAATTTTAATTTACACACCGGGTTACGCATAAAAAATTTTGATGACCTAATAATAATCAAAATTTCAATACTAAACTTTTCATTATTTAATTTAAAATTATAAAGTGGAAAATTGTAATTACCTGTATAATGACAAATATTGACAATCCTTGACGACATACTAATTTATTTCATTTATTTATTATTAGGTCATACCGATATTTGTAAAAATAAAACTAATGTATGAGTTCTGACGTACATACGTTACTTAAAGTTAGTCTTGTTTTAAGTTTATATAAACATTGCTTCATAATTTTTTGTTATGGTTTCGTAAATTACATGTAACTAAAGGTGCACTAAACTAGTTTGAGGTTTTGTAATGAAATTAAGATAAATATTATCTTTGTTCGAAATCTTAATAAATGAACTAATATAGAACAACTTTGTGGAACTTAAACACAAAACTTCTTGAACAACTATTTGAGTTGAAGGCGCCATTATAACCAGTAAGTAGTGCAGCTCATCCTGCACCAATCATATGTATTATAGTTTCTGACATTCGATTTAAAATTTAAATTACCTCGTCGACGTTGCAGTCGAAGCTATGTTCCAAAGTCTCGATATTAAGGTCTTCCGCGAGGCCGGTGTTGAGGGCGCCCATGATCTGCCCCATGACAGTAGTTGGGCCCATTGAGCCGGCCTGCACCATCATCCCCCCGTTCATTAACGTTGCGTCTGACGTCACCATTTGGGTTTGACTGTTTTCTGGTAATAAAGGGCGGTTGTTAGAAATTAAAACGAAAATGTTGAGAAGGAATTGATAGAAATACTATCAATTTTGAATACGGAACGATATCAAAGATTCTTACGTAGAACGTTCCCAATTTATTAGTCTGACAAGATCTCCAAATTAAATGTGTAAACGTAAATGCTACATATATTTAAATAAATATTAAAATATATATTTTTAGAGTTGGTTCCCCATAAGTGCGGTAATTAGGTATTTAATAATTAAATAGAGGTTTCTTATTGCCTTTTTATTTTTAAGAATATTTGACGAGATAAAGATATTATTAGATACTTCTAGACACGTAAAAAAAATAATAAGAAATTAAATTAATAAATTCCGATTTTCAAAGATCCACAAATTAAAAAAAAAATGTGTGTGACTGCGGACTGAAAATAACGCAATACCTGTTTGCATAATATCAGCGGGATCAGCGGGCGGGGGTGGTCTTATGAAGTGGTCGAGCGCGTGCGGGTGTGCGGGGTGCGCGGGGTGCGGGAACAGCGAGGCGCACGCGCAGCCGCCGTGCGGGTGCCGCGGACACGTGTATGCGAAGCGGTAGCTCCCGCCCGACGAAGACGACGACGTCGTGGGCACGTATCTGCGGGAGAAGGAACTTGAACCCGGGTTTTTGCATTCCTCAATGAAACAAATGACTGTCTTTTCCCACTGAATGTTGCTTGACATGATTGAGGTGCAAAATCCTTATATTCTGAGTATTGGATTCCTTGCAATATACATAGCAAATTCTAAAGAATTGGCCTTTATTCCCTACTAAATTAAGAATTAGAATGCGTTCTGCGGAGATTATCAACTTGTACCCTGTTTTTAGCATCCAATATTATTGCAATAAAACTGGTCAGCCTTTCCCTCTAAATTTTCTTATATAATAAGCGGATTCTTAATTTCAAATGTAGAAACCAAATTCTAGCGAATTGGCCTTTTTTCTATAATAGTAAAGGATGGAATTGTTAAAATACGTTCTAAGGAGAATTTAAAGAGTTTAACGATTAGTTTATGTGATATAATGAATGAATATCGGGAGAAAAATCGTGGTTTTGTTTCTCGCCCTACTTAATCATTAAATATACTTCATAGCAACTTCAATTTGACTCATTTTAATGTATAATACTTTCAACTTGCTCTAATATAATTCATATATATATCCTTATTTTAGCTTAAATGATTATATAAGGATAATAATTTTAACATAATGATTCATTTTAATTCAGAAGGCTGTTTTTACGTAATATTTTTAATATATCATTGAGCTCGTTTTTTATTATTATTGATCTTTTATTTTAAAATAAAAAAGCTAAAAGATTAGGCATATAGCCTTTAAATTAGTATAATAGTAACTTAAGAAGATCATGATGTTATCAGTAATCAAAGATTTCAAATTAAAGGCGATTTCGATGTATAATTTAGGCAGTGTGGGTAGTAGAATTAACGTTTAAAGACTCTAAGTTAGTAGAAACATAAGTTATTCTAATTTTAAATTATACCGAAGGATATTAAAGCTCTAAAAAACTAAAAGCGAATGCAATCTTACGTATTTAAGAAGGGATCTCCGTGCAGCTTCATAGAGTCCGCAAGCGTGCCAGCCAATTCATCTTGAGCGAAATCTTGAGAGTAATCTGTATTTGACGGAAAATCCGTAGCTGGGCCGAAATCCGTTTGCCAATCGGGCTCTGTGTGTAACAGCGACGGGATCGGCGATAGGCGACCGCAGGAAGATGCATTCGAAGACGCCCTTTGACGGAAGTCCGGGGATAACTGAAAACTGCTGCTACTGCCGCCAAAGCGAACAAGCGTTAACCAATTAGAACTTATTTTGACAAAATGTGACTATCACGATATTAATGATAAAATAATGTCTATTTTTAACAACGATTCCATTGTTTTAAAACATCTCTTAACCGTCTTAAACGATTATTATTCAACAAGAAATATCAATTAAAACAGCTAAGACAGTTTCTATTAATTATATAATTCAAACACAATTTCTTTTAAAACAAGAAATTGTTAGTAAGCTATAATAGTCAAATTTTGTCAACACAAATTTCGCAAACAAATAAATATTTCGCTGAAAATAAAAACTCAACTACGTCACTAGCACTTACAGAATCTAAAAATATTGTCTACTCGAATGATAACAAGTTATATGAGCATGCAAATCTAATGCTGCGATTCCTTTCGACAACCCTCTACTCAATGATGCGATCCTCATAAAGAGTTAAATGGTCAGCACAAATATATTTTTATTGCTCTCATCTTTCATAAAGAACTTTGGTCAATAGTTTGGGCTATCTAATCACGGGTATAAAAATGTCCCTGATAGCAATAAAATAAAAAAAAATATAGGCCAAATTTCGAGATTTCGCACATACATAACTCTTTATCTAATGGTTGCAAATAAATCCCATAGACTAGTCGTCACATTTCACTTTTATTGACTTGGTCGACTTATACAATGTTAACTACCCTAAGAGATGGAAGGAAATACCTGATTGTACTTTGAAATGATTGCTTCGTAGTCGAATTAAAATGGCAACACAAAACTTATAGTTATAACCATTAGTATTATTGGCGGAATGCCACGATTCTTTCGAAGTTGTATGCAACAATGGTTCGTATCAAGGGAAGCAACTAGTTTCGTCTACGGTTTCTATTTTAAGCTGATAGGTTTTTACCTGGGGACTGGTGAGTCTGGGAATATGTCGTGGCTTTCTGATACTGAACTGCTCGGACTTGGGGTCGCATCAGCGGTTATTCCGTTTCTTAAAGTTTCGGGCTGAGGACGAATGAATGGATAATAATGAATTATATCGTTATAATACTCAAGATTATTTTCTTGGGGCATAATTGTAGATGAAAAAAGATTAAATCCATAAATTGATTTATATATTCACCTTGGTTCAACTTTCATCACAATTGGTTCAGTAGCTTTTGCGTAAAAGAGTAACAGACACACTTACATACATCCTCACAAACCTCCTCCTCCTCCTCCTCCTCATATTAAGGCTAGAATCATAAATTGATCATTTTGCATTGAATGAATACGACTGTATACAAAATAAAATACAATTTACATTAATATTTTTTTATAATCTTATCACTATTAGAACATGACACGCTACATGGTACATTCAGTGTACCTACCATTGGTACATTCTGTAAATTTCAGAATTTATTGTTTTCAGCAGTTAGTGTCGCATCGTTTATGACTGATATGTCGGAATTTATTTCTTATACTCTAGCCAAATTGGATGACGAATGTTTAATAACAAAGCGTTGCCTAGCAACCATTGACAAGCATATATTAACAACCTTTTTATTTTATTTTTTCAGTCATAAAACATATTAAACATTAATGGATATAATTTTGGAGTAAAAAATTTGAATGAACCAATTGAATAATCTACTGGTGCTTAGAATCTATTAATATTTGAGTAAATAGTATTAACTAAAGCTTATCAATTTATAGATTTCGAAAATTTTTTATTTTATTTTATTATATATGTTAGTCTTATTATATAAGGAATGTAAAGACTATTAAACATATTGTTATCTGATGTTATTTCGTATATTCATTTATAGGTTATTTATATTTTGTCACTTTTTAAGAATATGATAAATTAACTATTGTACAATTACTTTAAAAACTATGGGAACGTAAATTAAAAAAAAATATATATATATAATTCTCGATTAAAGGCGGAACGGAACAAAAAACTTCCAATCGGACCCCGGATTATACTGCAATTATTACCCGACTGATTTCAAAACTATTTTAGCGTATGAACCAGAAAAAAAAATCCCTCCTAATTTGGATAATTAGCCAGAAAACATGAAAATGTTTAGAAAACCTGCAGTTTTTATGTTTATAGGGCTGTCTAGTTGAAATAATTAAACTTGATTTTTATTTTTCATTTTATTAAAAAAATATTAAAGGGTTTTGAGTTTTTCTAGTGATATATGACAGGAGAAAAAAAACATTATAATCCTTAATAAAAAACGTGCAGTAAAGTGGTCAGATAGATGAGTTGTAAAAAATATGTATAAATTGAATTGTGATGACCCTAAATAGGTTTGTTTACATTTATTCGTCATTGAATATGGCTGAAGTATAGGCTAAACGTTTATTATGTGTATTATCTATATAAATCAAAATCAATATCCGTTCGTTAGTCTCGCTAAAGCTCGAGAACGGCTGTACCGATTTGACTTATTTTAGTCTTGAAATATTCGTGGAAGTCCAGGAAAGGTTTTATTAACTTTGGGGAAATATGAAGAAATTGTGAATAGTATAGTAAAACCAAATATATTTTTCCATACAAATAGTTCGTGTCTGTCAAATACGTCACGTTAAAAATGGCGGTATGGAGTTCTCCGGGTCAGCTTGTTATTTATATTTACCTTCTTTTTAACTCGCCCTCTCCTTTTCTCTGACTTCGACGTTTCCATTGACAACGCCCGCCTTCTGACTGACTTTCCTGGCTTGGCATCAGGGTTGATCATCCACCATGAAGACTTGCCAGTTCCCTCATTTTGCACTCGCATGAATCGATTGTGAAGGGATAGATTGTGTCTAATGGAATTCTGGAAAAGAAAATATTCATTTTAATTATATATACAAGATCATAGTATCCGCATGCAACATCAAAGTGTCGCAGATGGCTTGCCGTCTTGAAGGAATGGAAAAAAAAGGAGCGGAAAATGGGCAATTGGGCGAAGTGTAGAACAGAATGGGATGGGAGTACGGACCTCCGGGCTCCCGATATTCTGTAGGGGAGTTGGTAACTTTACCGGTGCGAGCTTGGCGCAATAGTGCAACACTCAGGTTCCACTCTTTTATCGCTGAAGATGTTAAGCAATAGAATTACGCCCTGTCGCCTCTTACGACAACCACGGGTACAAATGGGGTGGCGATACTGGTATTGCAACCCGTTTCTACACGGGCAAAGACTACTAATATTACTACAATTCCAGTATGTAAAATGTAATGCAACAAAGACTGCAAAAATAATATCTAAAATGGCCGCTCATCACACCTCTGTTTGTGGCTATAACGACTTATGACCACAAAACCTCTATTTTAATTTCAACTCCCATTCAAAGTTAGGAACAATAACGTGTCCTATCTCACACCGGTAATAAAATCTCGCAACTTTTTCCCGTCGAAGGAATAAAAGCAACCACAGCAACGAATGAAGTTTAGCAATAAAAATAGTCCATAAATAATTTCTGTGTCCTGTGAGAACCTCCACTTACTCTCGTAGCGTTCCATATAAATATGTGGAATTTTTGTGTTCAATCATAAAATTCGCGGAAAAAGTCAACCGTAAAAATTCTAATATTTTTTAGCAGTTTTTACGGATAATTTAACAGGGACGTTATCTACCCGTACGTTTGTTACGGAAATAGGAGGATACATTTTAACCTAAAAAATTATATTAGACAGAAATTCTTATTTGAAAATGCTTATCGGTTGTGCGTTCAAATTCCATTACAAGTATATTATATGCTTTGTATATTTTGAATTGTTCAGTTGTCCAACAGATTCACATAGATTTAGTCTACAAGGCCGCAGATCAAGTGCTCATATCTACAATTATTTATACTACTGGAATCACTTAATGCAACTGAATAATGAATGATTATTGTACATGCATCCGTAATTAATTTTGAATTATTTGTCTGTATAAGGTAGCTAAAGAGCTAAAGGAAAATTTAGATGTGGATACATTCTCAGGTCTCACTGGTTTTGTTTTTTTTTTAAGTTTGTATAAAAGATATAGATTGCTTTCTCAATTTTACTATGATGTTTTTTCACATCCTACTTGGCTTGGTGACCTATCTTACTCCGATTATGCATTACCCTATTTGTAATGTACTTTACATCTCACCGGTCCATCCGGCTGTGAAACATTCATGGGGCTGTATCATCTTGAATTAATGAGACTAACTGCGCGGTAACAAAGTGCGTTAAAAAATTTTAAAGGATGGGAATAAAAAACGTTATTTTTCAAATATTAGTTAGCTTTCAACTATTTTAATAAATTGAGAACATAATATCACTAAAATGAAATTAAAATGATGTATCATAGTGGAAGAACTCAATATTCAAACGAATATGAAATGCATGAGTGAAGGTAATTCTATGGCAAATTATTATTAGAATTGCATGTCGCAGGAAAAAGGAAGGATATTTCTACAATAATATACCCACTTCATATAAACTTTCGCTAATTTTATTTAAAACCAGCTATTCTTATATGTAATGCTATTAAATATTCCAGCAACATTGTAATTGCGAAATAATTAACCAAATGTAACATCACTAAGTTTGTCTAAGCACCTGTTAATAAACACCATAAAGTTTGACTCTACGTGCAACTTTGTAACTGCAAGCATGACAGGTGGAAATACGCCTGTAAAAACCTTACCAACAATTGTTCTGACCTTACCGAAGCAGCTTTGTTAACATATTTAATGCTAATATAACATTAATTATACGAGTTCACATAATCTAGGTAGGTACTCATTTAGAATCATGATATGCATAAATGATATTATTTTAATTATTTTGCGACCCGAAAAAACTTTAATAGGAAATATTATGCTATGCTTAGCGATAAAATATTAATGTTACGATTTATAAGATTTTTTAGGATTGCAATCTAATGTTTTTAGGGTTTAACTCAACTGACGCTAAATAATGAAGTGACTGAACAATACATTATATTTAATTTTATATAATTACTAGCTTTCCGCCCGCGGCTTCGCACGCGTGGGCTACTAATTTCTGTATTTTGTAGAGGCGCACAACAAAAGTCTAAAATAATTACGGTCGCATGACCGCTGATATATGCTCATGTCTATAGTTTTTTTTATAATTTTCGATAGAAATAGGTTAGACCAAAATCGGACAGTACGCGCGCTTCTTCAAAATACAGAAAATTTTAGCCCACGTGAACGAAGCCACGGGCGGAGAGTTAGTTATTTTTTGAAGGTTTTTAAGAATTCATTAAGCGTTTTTATCGTCTTAACCTATAGATATTGGGGACATGCCTTTTTATACTCTTAACGTATACGTTAAAGTATAAAAAGGCATGTCCGCAACTCAACCAAAATCTCATATTATCACGTGGTATGACACATTTACGACTTTAGAAGCGTATATCTCAAAAAATATTTTTTTTAGCAAAAAACGCTTTTAGAAACCTCTATTTTATTTTCAAATACCTATCCAATGATTTCTCATTTAATGATGTATTAGCGAATTTATTTTTTTACCCTCCGATTACATGTATGGAGAGTCACCCTTAAAAATATTTTTTTCAAATAAAATGTAGCCTATAAGTTGAACCTAATATTGGTTTATCAGCATGTGAAATTTTATCAAAATCTACCCAGTAGTTATTACGTGATTAACGAACATACAAACAGATAAACAGACAAACAGACAAACAGACAAACAGATAAACAGACAAACAGAAAAAAAAAATTCTAACCATGGTTTTGGTATCTATGGAACATACATATTACATACCAATCACTCTTTTTGAAAAATATTCAATGTACAGAAATGGTTCGGTTACTCTTTTATTATATGTATAGATATTACACAGATCGGAAAAAAGTTAAAAATGTACATAACAAGTAACAACCTGTACAAACGCGGTACGATTACAATACAATTAACATAATATACTTGTAACAATAGAAATTAAAAATACACTGGAACTACTTTTAAAGGGAAAAAGTAGTCCTAGGAAAGGTGTAGGTATACACAATGAAACGTATTAAATAAATGCCATTGCAAAAAAATAGTAGGGCAACAGGAGGCAACCTATTTAATACATACAAGGAAATATTTAAGTAGCGCCATCATGCAACCGTATTAACCGTAACCAAGGCATGAATGAAAAAGCAAACGTCAACCTTTTTATATTATTATTTATTTAATTACTTTGGAAAAACAATCACTGAAGTTGTCTTTGAAAGTTTACTAGTACTTTAGTAATACTTTTGAAATAGAGCTTAACAATTTCGGATAAATGCGAGTGAGTAATCTTACGATACAGCATATCACGGAAAGCTGGAACAAGGTTACTACTGAATTGTCAAACAACAAAGCAGAAAGTTACATGAAGCGGCAAACGTGTCAATGCGCTATCAAATGTCGCTACAGTATCCCAGAAACGCGCGGGCGGAAAGGAGGGCGCTTTCATACTTAGAAATTTGTCTACGGCAGGATCCCTGGCGCCACTGCGACCCTTATGGGGTGAATTAACCGTCTCCGTCTACGCTACCAACTTAAATTTTGTCGAATTTCCACAACTATAATGTCTTGCGTAATCTTCGGATACGATTGCTTATGATTTCCGCGTTTTATTACCTTGGAAGTTATAACGTCATAGAAATTAAGTTTCATTAGAGCGTATTTCTAGGCCTGTTGCATTTTTTTATTACCAGCTGATTCATTGACATTTTAGGGGCCGTTTTCAGCTATTTATATATTTTGGTATGATGTATTACTTGCAGTAACGCTAACTGGCTGTAGTAAGCGGTGGATGAATATTTATGCGGTTTTTGTATTATTTAAGACAGTACAAACACAAGTAAAACAAACTGATTAAAGCAAAGTGAATAGGAAAAGAATAACTACAACAAAAAATATATCTGTAATACAATGCATCATCGCATTAGCTAACCTTCAAGAGAGAATATTTAATAAATGAGCAACGGTAGGAGAATGGAGTTGGCGAACGAATGCATTATTCAAAGGGAGGGTAGTGAACAAGCTTGGTAGACCTTCAAAATGCATTTAATTATTCCTAAACTGATCACAAAACACTGAACAATTTCAATATATCAAAATGATATTTTGTTATCAGTAAAAACAGGGAAATTAATTACATATTACAATAATCATTTTAAGTGTTTATAACGAAACGTTTTAAATTAATATAGAAGCAATAATAAAAAAAAACTCATAATTAACACAAATTGTACTAAAATAGAACATGAATTTCAATATTTAGAGCCATGTCGCACTCATCCCAAAATGCGTCATCTTTTAGAAATGCGCATCCATAAGATTTAGTACATAACATGAATAATTTACGGACCCTGTAAAGATTTGTTATAAATTCCAAATTTTTAAATGATGTAACTGGCGAGTCGTTTTGAAATCGTGATGTTGAACTAAAAAAAATGTTGTGTAGGAATTAGTTTTAGAATAGTTTTAGTATTGTTATGGAGCAAGTAATTAGAAAGGACATTATTAATACGAATGATGCAAAGCTAAATCGGACCGAGTGATCAATTATTATCTAAACTTCATTATTTATCATATTGTCAGGTCATTATGAACATGACTATTTTACCATTAGGCAATTTGATGATAGAGCTATATTAAATAGGGGGCAAGGAGAGAGAGATTTTGACTAGTTTTACATTGAAGTGATTCTGTTCCGAAGCTGAAGGATTCTAAGCTTTAGCCAAATAATGAGTTTGATCATGGAAATTCTTTAAATTTAAGTTTTTTTATTAGGAGGAATAATTCATACATAGGAGCTATTTTAAAACAAATAGTGGTGTGTTTCAGATAATTAAGTATCTGTGCTTCTGACTTGCGTTATCAATTAAGTTTAATTGTCAAAAATAATATTAACTAAAACCGTTTTGAATTAATAAACATTCGTAATAGATATTATGTATAATGTACATACAGTTTAATTATTTTAATAGTTTTTATCAAATTGTCATCTCAAAATTGACATTTTTCATAATGCCTTATGTATAATTAATCATTTGGTCCACAACTTAGTAATTGTAATAATATGTGATGTAGATGTAATCATAGTTTGTTATATTAATAACTTGAATTGGATAGGGTACAGTTCGTAACTTCATACGATGAATATTGAAAAGTCGGGAGGATGTAAGTTATCGTAGTAGCTTTTTGCTAAGTGACTGCCTCGTTAGTATAGTGGTTGCATCTTTGACTTTAGTCAAAGGACTTGCCCGGGTACGAATCCCGGGTGGGGTCAAAACAATAATTGATATTTTTCTGGCAAAAAGTCAGGAAAGTTGGAAGTCTTGGTGCCCCCGTGCCTCGGAGGGCATGTAACATGGTATGATATCTCTCTGGTCGTGACGGTCTGCCGTCCCATCCGCTTACGAGAGTAAAGGAATAGAGAGGGCACTTGTGTTCGGGCGTACACTTATTTTACTCAAATATTTACATAAAACTTTTAAAATAAAATTTCTGTGTTTGGTTTATAATTGTGATTTTTGAAAAAATTAACAATTGCCGCGTAAATCTATCCCAAACATCTCGCTCTGAAGTGTGAAATCAAACAATACATAATTCAAATGATTGAATCACAATGACACAATGAAGGGCGGTGGGAGGCGACGTGACAGCATTGAAATTTCGCAAGAAAATCCAGTGCCGCGTCAACCGCCACTGACAAATTTAATTATTCAAGTTACCGAAACGTTAGAAAGATGACTTTTCCGAGAACCGATAAGTATAAATAAATTCGTTTAGTGGCACCGCAGCAAAGTTTAACTCAATAAAACATTTAAATCTCGGTAATTCAATTCTGCTAGGCAGGCTTCTGTCGGGCAGAACGTGCCGGTAGGGTGTTTTAACACTTACCTGACATTGAATAATACTCGACATTTATTTGATTTACGAAAACTTACTTTTTATGCCTACCAATGTTTAGTTGGGATTCCAGATGATTTTGAAAAATCACAGATTTGACTGACCGGGACCAATTTATAAATCAACATTTGCACAAAACCGGTTTAATGTATCGAAATTATTTTTTATCAAATACCTGGATGTCCATACATGGACCATTCCCTGTTAGTCGTGAAAAAGTCCGTTAACCTAGAATCATGATTCATGATTTTTCATAAGAAGCATATTCTCATAGCACATATAAGGGAAAAAATAGCTAAACATAACTTGCGCCCAATGATAGGCTTGCTAAAGATATATTTATTAATTTTTTTGGTTAGACAACCATTCCTATTCATTGCCAAATTATTTATGAAAAAATAATTTATTTGTAAATTATTTTTATTTATAAGGTTTTATTAATTACTTTTGTATAAAAGTAAAAACAGAAATCTCGAAAAAAGATTTGCTTTTTTAGTATCCTATCAAATTATTTTTGAGCAGAAGATCTTAACAGGTGCTAACTGCTAACGCTCCGCCTTTAAAACTGTAAGATATTAAAAAAATATATATAATAAAAATATTCCCAGTATGTAAAGCATAATACATATGATATAAGTATAAAATTAATATAAAATATTTAAACATCTTGAGGCAGGATGTTATCTGCATGCAAGATTTTTAAAAATATACGTATGAAAATAAAAATACTTCGTAAGTGTGCATGGCATTTAAAATATAATTAAAGAATTATCTAATTAAACGAAGCACGTGTTCATAGGTCTTTTATGATAATGGTAACTTCTTCACTCTATAAGCAGCAGCAGATATTCAATGTCTAACAAGTGAATGCTATTACACTTCAAAGAAATCTTTTCATTACTGGATTGCTTTTTAAGAAAGGAGATAAGTTTTTAAAAAGTAGAAATATCTGTTAATAACCAAGGGTCTTTAGCTAGATAGTCCAGGGACAATTTACAAACTTCCTAATTAATATATATATTCTGAGGCATTTAACACTATGACATCTAGTGGCATGTTTTAGACACGAATTTGATTTAGATATTTTATTGATATGTAATATTGTTGTGTAATGGTTATGTTGTATACACGTTGTGTTGGTAATAGCTATGGAATTTTTATTATCATGTTATTTTATGAATATGTTTATATATTGTGACTGTTATGTGTTTCGAATAAAATAAACAAATAAATAAATGAAAATAACAGTGTATCTAAGCAAAGTTTCGTTAATATAACATTGAAAAACGTAACAAATTAATGTTACCTGAACGGAATATTTTAGCTATTTTACGATATACCTTCGCTAATTACGAAGGCGATAAAAAGAATCTTCAGCCAGTTAGTACAGCGGTGAATTGTTGGCGAGAGCCCAGATCTAAATTCGACGGCGCTCTTGACCCCACCTAAGAAGCTTAACAGTGTGCCAATACGGGTTTTTATAATCGAGATATCTTAAACTGTTAATTTCCGTGTTGTTTTTGAAGATATTTGAACAATTTAGAATTTTTCCTTCATTGATACTATTGTATCAATAAAATATCTCTTGAAGCAAAAACATTCCTTAAATATGCTTACTTTAATGATCGGTTCTTTTTTAAGATTATTTTCATAACTTGCATAGAAGATGCATCAAAAAAAATAATTTGTTTTTAATCAAATGAGCCAAGCATGACTGTTTGAATTCCATTTTGAATAATCCATTGTAACTGAATGACGATGGAAAATTAAAACATTTCATTTTCGTAATAACTATCGAAGCCTAAGTGACGATGAATAAAGGTTTTTAAAACCGAGGGGAGATCTATTTTCATCGAGCGGAACGCAAACACCTTTTCAATCCTTCAATAGGGCCGATGAGACGCTGAGAGCTCGCGACCAACTAGCGGTGGCAGTTAATGGCGGAGCATAAAAATATCACGATCGTCTTACAAAGCGAATGTTTGCAGGGAACAAGATTAATCGTGCGTCGGAAAGACGTATCCGCGGCCGGCACCTTCGACGCAGCACAAAAATTAATCATCTTAACGCGGTATTGTCACGCCGTCATCCAGACGTGCAAACTGCTCCCTAATTAAATTACAATTAGCCTACTGTTTGACTGATTACTTGCGAATATCACGTTGTAAGCAAATACATTTGAAAGCCCTTAGCAATTACCGTTCTTTATCGCTTTAATTATTACCTTAACTTTTTATTTCAACGTTTGTAATAAATTCGTCAAAGCCGAATCACGTGAAGCTTTCAGAAAGTGTAATGTAATCTCGGCCATCGTTTCCATAAAGCTAATGGCAAAGTATCACAAAACTTACATATCGCTGTTATAACAACCTAACTTGGCATATTTGTTACTCTCTCAGTCAACATATTCACGTCGAATGACCGCCAATTTATGTGAAAACTTCCACACCAGCTACATGACCTATCTGTAAGTTTTTACTCGTCAAGCGCTATCTGTAGCGATGTACACCAAGGTAAATATGCCAGGTTAAAGTTTTCACGTGAAAGTTTATGGTTTCGAACGGCGATGTGTCAATTCAGGGATTGAAATATGGCGACAGAGTTGCGTAGAATGGGCGGCGGGCGACGCCGCCGCTTCTGCGTTCGGTGACGTGATGCATCGTGTGAGCTTGCATTTAGCTTCAGGGCCGTCCGTATATCAAACGTCAAATTTGAGTTTGGAACGCACTAAATTTTATCTGCATAAAAATTGGGCGCTGGTACAGGTAGAGTAAGTACACCGAGATAGTGGGTCAACGACTTTTAATGTCGTAGCTGACGTTCATAGATGCCACGTCGATAAATGATTGAGGCATGTGTGTGATAATGTAACGAATGTAACCGATTTATCACTGTATATAAGACCGGTAGGTGGTCGTGCCGTCACGACTATTTTTAGGATAAGTGGAATAACTCACATTGCGATAAATGCCGTAATAATCGTTCTTGCAGAAGAAAGTAATTCTGATGAAACAGGTTTTCCTACAAAGATATAAACACAATAGCATACAACGTTCAGTGTTTCATATTAAATTTTGTTGAATTTTTTGTTATAAGTATTATTTGTTAAACTCTTTAATATTCATAAATTAAGACAATGGCCATAAACTATTTTTTTAGATAGAAGAAAAATATTTTCTAGTTTACCCATAATATGACATATCACCAATAAATGGACGGAACCTCTAGTGGACTCACTTCCCGTCTCCGGAACTCACTGCGATAACGACCTTCTAGCAATTCGTCTATTCTATTTCACTTCTTTACCATTTATACTGTTTATATATCAAGCGATTGTTGTTATTCATGACGTTACGTGACGCAATAGAATTTAAATGTTCATCAACATATCTCGCATACGCTTTTAATTTTAACAATTCGCACACGTTGAACGTAACTAGTAACTACGTATCGTTAGGTAGGCGTCCGCGCGTCGCGTCGGCAGGTATGTCGGCGGCGCCACATCAGCTTCTGCCAGATTAATGGATCATTCCCCTCCCCTCGCCACCCACTCACAAAACTATTCAACCCCTTGAACACATTTAATCACAGTAATTATTCATCCAATTAAACTACGCCTTACGCGACCTTCAATCTCAACAAGTAGCGAACTTACATTCATGCTCGATAAAACACTTCGAAACTGCTCGTCGTAAATCACGACGACATCGAAAGTTGGCCGCCGAGTACTTAAAGTTTAACGGACAATAATAACCGGCGATGAAAAAAGATACGATCGCCGTTTTCGAGGCATAAAAAGTAATGTGAAATAGTGTTAAGAAAGGGCTAGGTTAGTGGATTTGAGGGATGCTGTAATGACGGTGGGAACAATCGATAAATTTGAATGTTGTTCGGCGCCGCCCCGCGACTTGCAACTTTTTCGGTAGCGAGGGAAAGCGCGCCAACGCGACGCCACCGTGAGGGCTTTCTACATCGCATGCGAAACTATAATCTTGCGCGTATTTCAAGCCACTATAAAAGTATTTTTTGTTTTATAAACTAGTAGCTCACTCCAAGCTAGACCTTGCGTTGTTGTGTATAAATAAAGACCTTTCGTATTTTGATACCAAACTCAACTATATTTATATGAAAATCGCCTAATTTACCCCTCCGCCTTACCTTTTTTACCTCAACTCTACTCAAGATTTTTCTTTATCTATACTATTTGCGTATAAATATTATCAAGCTCCGACAAACCATACTCCAGATATCCTCAGAAAAACATTGACGCCCCCCCCCTATATTAGTAACCCCCCTACTGATTTTGCTCATCTTCGAACACTACATTTTCTTTTGTCTAAACTATTTTGACTATGAAATTTAATCTATATGAATAAACAATACTCTAATTATCGTCGGAAATAGATTTTCATATTTACATACAAACATGCAATCGCCTAGCCTCGCTTCGCTCGGTCAAATAACATGTTTATAGAAGGTACATAAAATTTGAACAAGGTTTTTGACGCAAGGCATTGCTAAAAACAAAATTTTAAATAGGTTAAAAAACTTTATTGCATCTAAATTAATTGATAAACATTTTGAACAATGGCCGTTTAATATTCATCATATTCAGGATTTTTTACACCTTGACCACTGGATTTTTATAAATCAATGGCCTAGACAGTTTTTTTTTCTTTGCAAAATAACGATTTCTTTATTTTAGCTACATAAAACTTTGTAAGATACCATTAGGAACTTTGTAAGAAGGAAGATATAATCTCGTAAGTTAGATTTACATAGTTTCGTAAGAAAATAACAATATTAAATGAAGGTACAAATTTATATTCTCTGACTCTATCTTAGTTCTATTACTAAGACATTTTACAACTTAACACTTAGATTGAATTTTTTTTTGGCATTTCCTACTCTGTAGTATTCTCACCTTTATTTCTACTCTGTATTTTAATCTTTATAAATGAAATAAATCAAATTCATATTGAATTACTCCTCCTAATAAAAAAAACTGTGAATTTTTTCAAATCACTTAAATGTTGTGGGCACTGTGGCCTTTCGTTTCCATTATTCACTTGTATCAAATATATTCAATTTTATTTAGTCTTTATGCATCATTAAGTAAAAAATATACAAACTTTCACGATAATAATATTAATAAGATAATTGGCGGTGGTTGCTAACAGGCATCGTGTCATATTTATCTTCCTGTACTATAAAATGTACGCTCATATTCCAAACCGGTTTACCCTAAAAGACTTAACACTCGTTATAAAATATTGATTTATTAACTACGTACTATTATATTACTAAGCGTCCAAGATGCGATAATTCTTGTTTTCAATTAAATATTTGTTAAGTATGCATATTGTATATAAAAATATGGGCCCCTACCCATATCATCACAGTGTTGAGATTGTAATTCTGATGAAAGGATTACATAAGCGTAAGTGAAACAAGGGTAAACTACATGAATAGAATAGTCGTAACAAACTTAGCACTCTCAATAAATTCCGAATTCCCTCAAAAGAGAATGGATTAAATGTAGTTCGCAGTAGCCAGCCGAGAAGCGGAGAAACTTTCAATTTTTATGACAAACTCAATTAGGATAAGATTTATACGCCCGTGTTGTGGATCTATATTAACGACCAAGTTAGAAAGCAGGGATCTTCAACTTAATCCTTTAAAAGCGAAGTTTCTTGTATGTATCAAATTGTACTTCTATTGTAGTCCAGTGTGTACCTACAGGTTAAAACAACATTAAGTAAATGAGGTATAAAGGATCATCAAATATTCTTAATTTGTTTGCAATTCGCTTGATATATTATTGTATTTATCTAAGTTTCGTATTAGTAATGTATTAGTACAATGAAGCCATGTTTCCAAGTGCTTAGGAAATATAATGAGACCAAATGAATGTCCGTTGACCGCACCGCCGTCACTCACGTCAGACATGACACACGAAATCTCATTATCGATAGAGATCTCGCGACATCGGTGGACAATAAAACGGTACCATCATATCTAAAACTTTGCGCCATAATGAAGCGTATGGGGCGAATGGTTTACGACAGACGCCGGCGAATCTTTATTGGGAGAGCACCAATTTAGATAAAAGGAAAGAGCTTTCGTTCTGTAACATCAGAGATAGCAGTCTTAACTATCGCCAAGTTAGCGGTAGTTAATCCGGTGGGTTCGTAGATAAATCAACAGTCGAAAGCAATAAATTCGGCCGGCTACGGTAATAGGTGAAAACTATTAGGTTTCGTGTAATTTAGGTGGCGAGAGAAAAAATATGAAGGCCTGGGAGGCGCCAGGCCGAGCTAGTTAATTCAGTAAGGGGAGTTTTGGTAGGAATAATTGGACTTTCAGTGATCATTGTTATTTCTGATTAGGTTTTAAATGAAAAAAATATATAAAAATAATATTATTATATATAATTTTTATATATTTTTCACATAGTTATTTAACTATAATTAGTTTGCTTAACACATTACATATTTTCGCTACGTGACAAGATGGAGTTAATCAAAATTGAAATACAACTGTGTTAAATATATATCTGTAAAAATCGCGGGTGCCTATTAGTACAATAAGTTAGTACGAATAAAATAAATTATTTATATTCGAAGAATTCATTAACGACCAATAGCGACACAAATTGTGTTTTGTCAGTGGATAATTATCATGAACACGTGTAATAACATAATGTCTAAGATAAATCCATTAATTAAGTCATACAGCTTTTACTGCCTCATTATTAATCTACTACTAAATCTATAAGAATCGAAAACATTAACTTTCTATATCCGCTATAGCGAAATGACCTAATCTAAGGGAATCTTTAAGTGGATTTAGTCAAATCGACGTCTTCTTTCTTAGCTTGTTATCTCATATCCTAAAAGTTTAAAACGCAGGAGCCATCCACCGAGAACTTATTAACTCGACGCGATCGTGGAAAATGCTCAAATACTAAAACGTTACAAGAGGGGAAACTTTCGACAAACTGCAAAAGAAACAGCGAACTTTTAAAAATAACGCTAAATGCATAAAGTACTTTATCGGATAAAGGCGAGTTTTGCGCTTGTTACTCGTAATAACGAAGGCAGCGGGATTTTCGGTTGACGATTTAGTTAGTAATATTAAACGTTTTCTAACAAAATAAGGATTAGTAATTGTTTGGAAATAAATACAATCTAAGAATGTGAGATGAGCCTTAACAGGAATGAGTTAGGCCAAGCCCGCACCAGGCAAGTTATCACATCCTACTAAAAATCGGTATAAAGCAGTATGTATTGCACTATTTATCCGAATTCCAGTCCTCACTTAGCATAGTCCAGGTTTGGTACATTATGTACTTTGGAAAATAATAGGCTAGTTCATGCTTTTTATTTAATCTTAAATTATTAATATTTGATCGACCATATCAAAAAAAAAATATTTTTTTGATTCCTAAATAACTGACAAAATGTAATTTAAATTTTGATAGTTTCTGAACGAGTGAAAGCACAAGCCATATTGCTGTGCATTTAATTGTATAGAATCATTCCTAAACTATCTATTAAATAACAGTTTCCATCGCAGCGCCACGTCTAACTCAATAAAATTTATGCAAGAAATTCAGGCAAACCTGAATAAATAAGACGTTTCCTCAACTTTAGTTGATACATTGCAAACTTTCTCTTGTTAGGAGTACTATCGAATTATCAATTGGTGAAATAATACAATGTTTTTTTTTGCAAAATCAACGGTTCGATTCCTAGCTTGGTAAATACATTTTTCAAAAATTCCATGACGTAGTTTTTATTTTCGTCAAAATCGGGCTCGAGGCATCTTTTGGCATTTTATGATAGTTAAGATTTGGCTCCGAAAAGCCAAGTTTAAAATCTACTTTCGTATACCATTCAGGTTTGATAGACAGTAAATTTACAGTGAAGTTGACGTCGTATTAAGGCGTTTAATGATAAAAATATTGTTTTTTTTTATTTGAAATTTATTAAATAATCATAAGATTTTAAAAATTAAAATCGGCAAAAATGTGTTTTTGCAAGCTAAAAACTGTAGGAAATATTAATTTATTACTGCAAATTAGATATAAGTTAACTAGCCTGTTATTTAAGTTAACACATTTCTTTCCGTAATCCATGTGTAAAGGTTGTGTTGACTTGCTTGAACAACTACACGGAAGCTGTATCTACACGAAATCATTTGTATAAAAATCAATGTATTTTATTTTGAAATTGCATTAGTATAAAATGTCGGCGTATTCATTTGTAGCTTTTATCTGCATAAGTCGGCGTTTTCAAAGGCTTTTCCGTTTGCATTATTGAAAAGATAATTGACGCAAAGAATACGTTTCCTCACTATAGACTGATGCATATGCATTGCCTTTTATATTCATTAAATAGTTAATTAGGTAGAATTTTGCAACAACAATCAGGATACCAAGTATAAAATATTGTTCCTTAGACATAATATAAATTTGTAAATTTTATATCACAATGTATAATGAAGCATGTTTTTAATGTTAATTCCAGACGCAATTTTGTCGTAAGAGTAATGTATAAACTTGTAAATACAGCGGTAGCCTAATTCGACCGCACTCGAATAAGGAATATGAACGTCCTTGACTGACGAATCAACCGATGCGCGACGGTTGTTATGAAGGTGTACGACTATATTATGATTTTCAAGTACTCAACGCTCATAAATACATAAATCATTTCAGGAAAAACAATGAAGCGTGTAACCAAGACTAATTGATAATTTAATCATTTATTAAAATACATTATTTCAGCACTACTGAGACTAGCCAGCTGCGCAGGAGATATTATATAGCACAAGTGTACGCGCGAAAACAGGTGCAGTCTCTTTACCTTTACTCTCATAACCCGATAGGACGGCAGACCGACACTACCGGAGAGAGATCAGGCGCAGGACCGACGGTTTTACATGCCCTCCGAGGCACGGGGGAGTTCCAACACCGCCAACTTCCAAACTCAGGGCTGTTACTGAGATTTCTTTGTCATAAAAATCCCAATACAATTTTTTTGGCCCCACCCGGGACTCGATCTGTAGTCAAATAGGCAGTCAATAATATAACAATACAAATAGTCTCAGCGCCACATTGTCATATATTACGTAAGTTTTTTTCAAGTTACGTAAGTCCTATTAAAAGAAATGCTCAAAATTCAAATATTCTAGTAAGGCATCGGCTAATTTGACTGACCGATTAACCGACGAGACGAGCAATTGACAATTGTCGCAACTTGTATTAGTTAATAGTTTCGAAATTTAGCGCTAAGAAATAGGTATGTAGCACATTTCAGGAAGATTAATGAAGCATATTGTAACAAACGCTCATACCAGTTACGTTCCAGTAGCAGTTAAGTTAATCTGCGCCCCCGAGCCCGGCCGCATCGGCCGTCTAATTGTGAACTCCGTGCTTTTAAATCGAAACCGTAAGAAAAGTCTGCTCAAACAATGGAAAGTATAGACATATATCTAACTGACGCAGTGATTAAACTAAAGGATAAATGCTTATCACTGGAAAATGCCATTCAGGACCAAAAATTAAAAATCTCCTTTCTGCCTCAAACATAACAGTAATCGACAAAAGTTGATAGAATCCAACACAACCACAACGGCCAATAGGGGACGTCATCTACAAGAGCTCAATTTAATATTAATTAAAAAAATAATAAAGGAAACAAATATTCCTTAATATTCCTCTATTATTTTTTAAATAGGTTCCTTACCCTTTTGTATATAATACAATAGTACAATACCAATAGCTATAACAGGTAAATTAAAGGTTTTATATTTACGAAATTCTGTTTGATGTATTTAATAATCCGTAAAATAATTAATTGAGATCTCATTTATTTCCACACACAAATCTTATATTCTTGGCATTCATCAGTTGGAGAATTCGGATACTGTTTTGTACATGTCAGTTTACGTTTTCTATATTTATTATATGTTACATTTTAAAATTTAAACAATTCCCAACTCAAATTATAGATATTAGATACAGTTCATTACTTAAATTTTAAGTTATTTTTTGTACACTATTTTTCTATCTGTTTTATATCGTTGCAATATAATACATAAATAAAAATTATTATGATTAATATAATGAGGTTTCTTTAATTGAATTCCCGTCAATGTATATATCGTAGTTATAAAGCTTCGATCATTTTCTAGATCACAAGGTTAATGACCTTAGATTAATAATAATACAAGGTTGTACAGGTGACATTGGAATCTTCATCTGAGGACGCGACTAAATCTACGTTTTAACTTATTATCTATTATACTTTAAAATTAAATTGATTTAAATTAATATCAATTATACCCATTTTCACGCCATATTTTAAAGTGTCATCTTAAGGAAAAATTATTACTGAACTTTACAAATTTCGATACACGTATAACAAAAAATCAAAGCTTATTGTTATGTTCATTGTTTAAAGCGATTCTTTATGATAGCTCAATAAATCATTAATTATTATGTAACGTGTTTATTTCCACCCCATAGGGCACTTATCTAGAAGGAGAATGCTACGCGTGATATATTATTGAGGTCCAGTCATATTAAAATTCATGCTAGTGACACACTGAAAAGTTTATTAATATTTTTATTGAAAATTGTTTGAATTGAAGAAGTTATATAAGAGCATATCACTATTTATATATATTGCTATTATTGAGTTACCGTTGGATCAATGTAAATGAGCATAAGACAAAGATTGATTCATAGATTGAATGGTAATGATAAAGGCGTAAGTGTGATCTCCGTCGCTGGGATCGTCGAATCCTGCACATTAAAGGGATTGGGTTTATGGCTTCGGTGGCAAGATCGGCTTTGCTGATGTACGCTGTTTTACATGACTTGTTGAATACTAGATTTACGCAGCGATTTTGTTGAGATTCACTGTGAATGCGTATGTTTTCTTGTATTACAGCAGCGAAGCGCAGCATGCGGTTCACCTGATATTGACTGACCGTGTTATAGGAATTCCAAACGGTGCAATAGTATATTGTTAGTTTAAATTTTATGCCGTTCTTCCTTTATTTTCTACGATTCATTTTCATAATTATCTATTTAAGTCAAAATGTCGGCTGCATGCAGCATAACTATATTAAGAAGAAATAAACATACACTGTAAGACCATTATTTTCACGATAAAAAGTTATATTTAGGTTAGATCAAGTATAAAGAATTGTTTGTTTTACAGAACCCAAAGTTTCATTTTAGCAGCTAAGCAGGTGACAGCATTATTTTTTTTATTTTTAGACGTTTGGCGTTTTGATATAAAATTAAAAACAAAATCAAATATGAACGTGACTATAACAACTCTATATCTTAATGTCTACGATAACTCAGTACCTCGCAGTGTTAATAATTGACCGAATGACCTTTGTAATCTACTTATTACAGAGAATATTTTATGTAGGTATTTAATTCTTAATTATACCTAGTATTTTAAAATAACAACAGTCGCTTCCTATGTAATAATAAACTAGCAGGGTCAGATCAAATATTACTTAATAATTTGTTATAAACGAATATATTTTGGTAATAATCTCAAAAAATATATATTTTTATTGCTCACAAAATATGCAACTATTATATTTGATTTCCCCTGTATTGATTTTTGGTTTTAAATTTTAAAACATCCAGTAGTCATCGATGACGCACACTTAAATTCAAATCCAACGATCGCAAACAATATTATTATCACTTTATTATATTTAATAATAAATATTACTTGACACTGGCTGGTCACGAAATTAACATATTTCCCCATTCCATGCTGGAGTATATATTTGCATTTATTAGATAAAATTGTCGTAAAGCATATCTGATCGGTTGCGCCCTATTCATATCGTAAGCAGTCCACCTTCGAAGGTTTTGTTGCTTACTAATTTTCCGCTCAATAAAGTAAGGTTTCAAGGTAATTCCGCGTGTTTTGCCTATGAAGATACGATATTATATTAAATTATTAAGAGCCATTTCACAAATTTTAATTTTGAACATTTGAAAATTTGAATTTACAGCGATTTCAAAACTAATTATTTTCAAAAAAATGTAGACTTAAAAAAAATATTAATAGCGTATACTACGCTTAAATAAACCCCAAAAAATGCGGATTAATTTGGCCCGTAATATAGACTTCAGTTTTAAATTTTTTGCCAAACAATATATTCTAAATATTCATTTATTTTAAAAAATAATCGGGGAAATAGTCTATCACAAAGCACCCTTCGGTAATTAATATTTAATTATTAAAATGCATTTTAAAAGTTCGAGGTACGACGTGGGATGCGTAGGCACGTAAATAAGGCGATTAAAATCTTAGAAATTTTTGAGAAGACGTGAAATGGCTTTTTTTCATAAGTCAATTTTTAAATACGGTTCATGCATTATTTATTTCTACATTATCGTACATTTAGAAATCCAAATTATTTCTTATCTTAGAGGATATTACATAATGTGTCTACGACATAATGCGTAATACCGCAAAATAAATTACTACTGCGGATATCAAGCTATTAATTCAAGCACGAACTTGTTTATTAAAAGCATAATAATTAGTAAGATAATTGACATTTAACTTAACACCTCGCCACTTCATCAGTGATATGGCAATAAAATGCGTTAAATTAAACTAGGGGCAAAATGACCGACAGACAAAGAACATGGGAGAATATTACAGATTTTATCGATTACTCCTTCATAATCTTCAAAAATGAAAAATTTCCCATAACCGGCCAAGATAATCGGATTTTAAAATTCCCTGCTTCACATATTATCCGTAGCGTGTTTCAGGCAGGATGGATATAATTTTAGCCCACAATCTATTTTTTTTTCTAGACGGCACGAGGCTGTGGGCAAATTGAATTTTGTGGCCCTCACCGGCCCCCTAATGAAGTTAATGCATATTGCATACGGGGGTTTGATAATTTTGAACAAAAATTTGCTGATTTTCTTTGGACTATTTTCGAAAAACATTTTCGAGAGAGTATTTGAATAATTGGCTGTGATTTACTCGAAAATAATTAATGTTCCATGTAATGATAATGCAAAATTTTATAATGTGACATTGTATAAAAAAATATTACCAATTTAATTAAAGCTTCGAATGAATTTAAGTATTCTAGCTTAGATATATAAGAAAATATTTAAAACTAATTTGATGGTGTAAATTAAAAATACTTAATAAATATTTTTTTAAATTTTAGGTTAGGTTAGTTATGTTCGTTCCTATTTGGAGATCCTAGAGCCCCCCGACTTCCTGCGCAGAAGGTGGCCACCGTGAGGTTTTAGTCAGTAGTAGTTTGACAAAACCCGACTGCTTCCCCCGAGGCGGAAGGGTATCCATGCAGGATTTCCTCACGTAAAAAAAAGATTAGTTATGTTAGGTTTAGTAATTTTAGATCATGTTAGGTTTAGTAAAAACCTACGACAATTTTCTTTTTTTTAAGTTGCGTTATTTTCAAGTTGCTACCATTTTATACAAATACGTATATACAAGTAAAAGTGTTTCACGATATCCTATCTTCAATATTATGTATAATTAACTATTTACATAACCTTGATAGCACCTGATAAGAAGTTAAATATTGCTAGCACAATACTCGCTTCTTCACAAAGATAATAATTAATTGAAACAGTAATAGTTCATATTTCCTCACTATGTCTTACCATTTAGTATGCTATGTTTTTTTAATTATTAATGAAATGAGAAGGTATAAAAAATTATAAAAACATTAGCGCAATGGTTATATGAAAATTATGACGTATAGTGCACTTTATTAGATATTCCTATTACCTACGAAATTGCTTTTATAGTTTGTTTCATGACATTCAATCAAAGTATAAAAATATTTTATAGCTATATATAGCTTCAAAATCTTTTTATATTATAATAACATACAACGAATGGGAGTTGCGCGCACACAATAATAGACGCCCACATATTCATTGACAATAACAAATCCTTACCGGCCACGCATTCTTAATGAAACTACAATCGGCGTATTTACCTGGAACAAAACAAATGATAAGTTAATAATAAACCAGACTTTTATATAAAATGCAAAAGAAGAATAAAATTTATTTAGTTAAAAAGTTGCACAACGAAAATGTACAGCAAATATAAAAAAAAATAATCTCCCACATCCCCTCATTCACC
This sequence comes from Phoebis sennae, assembly GCA_001586405.1. Classification (NCBI taxonomy): domain Eukaryota; kingdom Metazoa; phylum Arthropoda; class Insecta; order Lepidoptera; family Pieridae; genus Phoebis; species Phoebis sennae. The sequence continues at coordinate 16,614 of LQNK01000680.1, read as the reverse complement.
TTGCAAAAGGAAAAATTTACAAAATTAGTCAACTTCTTCATTTTAAATATCACGTGTTGCATGATGGGAATGTTTAAATTTTAATAATTAACCCATATGTAAGTTCAGAATTGTTTAATATTTTCTTTATAGGTCGAGTTGACGAATGAAACAGAACACAACAGGTGTTGACTTGTACATATTAACAGCGTTGCTAGCAGCAGCTAGCAGCTAGATATTATATGATACTCTGTATTTAGTTTACCTCTATGACTTTTTTCCATCGTTTATTGGCAGATGAGTGATGAGTTGATGTATTACTGGCAGAACAGTATGTTCACCTTGAGGTGACTTAAAGTCAGGATAACGTTCCTTGAACATTATTCTACGTGAAAAAAAAATAAGTACGATTTTTGTACTTAGGGTGTGATCACCCCATGACGTTTCTTGAAGTTTCTCTGACGTTGATGTTATAACCCAATTGCTTGTAAAGTATTTAAAGGGTAACAACTGCTATTCGCGAGCCACAGTCGTTCAATGGTTACAATGTATAATTTAAAAACGTATGTGGATTGTGGATCCGTAATCGCCTTTTCGATTGGAAAAGTTCCAGGCGACAAACTACCGAGAACTTAGCATAAAACTTACTGCGAGGCGCATCTGATGAAACCGACATCAAAGTGCATCTTTTTTAATTCCCAGATGAATGGTACAACTTATATTTATTTATATTCTAAGCGCAAACCCCTCGAAGCAACGCCAACGTCTGCCAAGTTGTGTCCACATTACGATAGCTAAAAATGTTGCTTCGAAAATATTAATTTTTTATTGCTCCTTTCACTTTTGACAATTGCAAATGTTTTATCGGTCACTGGATTGGATTCGAGATATGAAACAAAAGATAGCGCTTATCACGCGGCGATAAACTTAATAATATATGATACCTACCTCCAAGTTCGGCAGGCAATGTAATATTTGATATCATATTTTTAAACTAGTGGCTCGCCCCGAGCTTGACCTCGCGTTGTAATGTATAAATCAATACCTTTCATTTGACCCCCATCATCGTGAGCTCCCACCGGTTACACTCATCTTAAAACTCGACATTTTCTTTTCGCCTATGAATTTGCATCAAGATCGGATAAACGGTACTCAAGTTATCATCGGACAAAGTTTTTCATACTTGCATACAAACATTCAACCGCCCGGCCATCTCGACTCTGAGACCTCGTTTCGCTCGGTCAATAAATGATAACTTAATGACTAGGTCACATTTATTGTGGATGCTGGAATAAATAACGCATCGATATTTAATTTTCATTATGTAAATCACAAATCCATCGTTTCAATAACATATCAGAAAAATATTTTTTTGAATAATGCGAAATATGTGTTTTACGAGTATAAATAAAATATAATGATAATTTTAAATAAAATACTTTTTAAAGGATTTTAAACGCGGTTTATTATACATTATTTTACATTATTATTTAACCCGACGTTTCGAGCACTTTACAGCGAGCGTGGTCACGGGAGACTGAGATGGCAGTTGTCTTCATGAGTGTTTCAAAAATTGTGTGTCTACCTCCATTTATTTCCCCGAAGATGGTATTTGGAAAATTGGTTCGGATTCTTGCAAAATTGACTTACAGTGTCCTCTTGTCTTTTGGTATGCTTGACATAATAATTGATAAAGTAAGGTCTTTCAATATCTCAACAAAATGGTAAGAGTCTTTAACAAAAGAACTGGTGTTACCTCGGAGGGGGCCTAGTAAAGGTACTAGGAGCCACTAGGAGTACTGGCTAAGGAGCCAAGTGTTAAGCTAGTTTGTGTGTGGGTGTGTCAATTTGGCTCACTATAGGTCTTAAAGGGATGTTAAAACGAGCTTCAATTAATACTATTTACAAGCCACACAAAAAGATTCAACAATTCTTGAGACCATTAAATAGTAATATTCCTTTACAAGATGCCGGGGTATACAAATTGGACTGTGACTGTGGCCTCTCATACATAGGTCAAACTAAGAGAAGCATTGGAAGTCGACTAAAGGAACATATTGCTGATATTAAGCACAGGTGTCACTCAAAGTCAGCTGTATGCGAACACACTCTTGACAAAACAAACCATTACATACGCTTTGACCAACCACAAATCCTCGCTCGTGAGAATAGATTCTTTCCACGACTGGTACGCGAGGCTATTGAAATTAAAAAACATCAAACATTCAATAGAGAAGATGGTTTGAGACTTTCTAACACCTGGGACCCACTTATAAAAAAATTTAAAACCCCATGTCAAGCATACCAAAAGACAAGAGGACACTGTAAGTCAATTTTGCAAGAATCCGAACCAATTTTCCAAATACCATCTTCGGGGAAATAAATGGAGGTAGACACACAATTTTTGAAACACTCATGAAGACAACTGCCATCTCAGTCTCCCGTGACCACGCTCGCTGTAAAGTGCTCGAAATGTCGGGTTAAATAATAATGTAAAATAATGTATAATAAACCGCGTTTAAAATCCTTTAAAAAGTATTTTATTTAAAATGGAAAGTACTCGCGTTAAAACAAACACAAGATTATACTAAATGATAATTTTCATAAAAATTTGTTCGAAAAGTCGGTTAAAAATTACTCAAAAAGATTCTTTTTGAGTAATTTTTAACCGACTTTTCGACCGTTTTTTTGTATGTTACCGCATATCTCTGGCGTTTATGGACCGATTTGGAATTTTTTTTTGCATTCGAAAGAGTAGAGTTCATGTGTGGTCCCATAGAAATTTGGTTCAAGTCTGATCATCCATGTGGAAGATATTCCAGGGAACTCCTCGAAAATCAACGCAATAAGGTCCGCGATTAAGGTTTAATGATGTATATATCAACTGAATTGTGACTAGATGATGTGATTACCCTTTACACTAAAAAGGGAAAAATAAAAATTGCCAAAAAATAGAACCGACCCCTAGCTCTAAAAAGTAGAAAATAACTTTTATTTAATTTTTGTTGACATCTATACAAACTCTTTTTTTTTCTCACTCACATTTTCTCACTTTAAATTATATAACCATTCTATAATAGTTCTAAATCGTTTTATCATACACGTGATAACAATATCTGGTCGCCTGGATTGCCGCTGCATATCAGTGTTTATTGCGCCAGAGGGGGTGTGGATTCGATTCCTACGAGCGGAAAATTATTATTTGATAAATTATCTGGTTTCCATAGTAGGTAGATACAAGATTTGCGTAATTAAGGAGTACGGACCACATGCTGTGCCCATTACTATAGTACATTCGTGGATTTTTGCGAAAATTAACCTGAGGTAATTAATTAATAACGAAGGAAATTAATCCATCGTTTAATTACATGATTACACTTAAACGTATCTAATTTCGCACATTTAATTCAGCACCCTAGAATGGAAATAATTTAAAATGTAATTAATTTTGCATTTGTGGTAACTGCTATATAAGCGTTATAAAACCTGAAATTTTTTAATCCACATAAACAAAAACCTAACTTCTAGATGACCTAAAAACATATCATACGTAGTATCAAAAAAATAATAATGTCTGGTATGAAAGTTAGATCACAGAATATCATACATTGCGCAAAAATATATATAAAGTAAAATATATTAGTATATTATAGTATATAGTTAGATACTATACCGGATTGCCGGATATATATACGCTCGTCACTTTAGGATTATATCGCGGGGCGCGATCGCATTGCAAAAAATCTATTTATAGTAACTATGAAATATAATAATGATTACAAAAATAATGATATCCCATCAAAAATATAAATGTGAAATGAAAGCATAGTTCAATATTAAATAACGCATCGTTTTCCTCTTCACCAACGAAATAATTAAATGTATGAGTGCCAAGTTTTGTTTTCATTCGTTCGGGATGTAATTGTAGCTCAAGATTTGACTTCGCTATTTATACCAACAAACCAAAGTTATAAACCTCACAGTATAAATCCAATATGTGCAAACATGAAGTACAAAAACTCGTACAATTAGAGCCTGTAGGTTAAAAATATGTCAGTCCAACAGAGTTTCAATTCCTCACATCCTGAGTGAAAACAGAACTTGGCACCTATAAAAATATAAATTCTTTCGTTGGTTTAATCGACAACATTATTTGATAATCAATTTGGCTTTTATTTCACTTTTTATTTTTTTGTAATTTCCTTTTCATGTCAATTAGAATTTTAATGATATCTTTAAGGAAAGAAATACACATTTACACGAGCTTGTTTTTATCTTCGTTGTTCTTATCAAATAAGAGTAGTAGAGCAAGTCTTGCTTGCATAACATAGCGCAAAAATCGTTTGTGTAATACCCCCTCTACACATCGGCAGACGCATACGCGGACGTTATCTGCCGATGAATGGCGTATGTATCGGCAGATATAAATTACCTACTACGGTTGTCTACGGATAGAGATATTACGCCGCCCCACCTTCACGTCCAAGGCCGACATCTGCAAATAACGTTCGCGTATGCGTCTGTTGATGAGTAGACGGGTCTTTAGTCTTCGTTAGTGTAATTACTAATTATTATCTATTCAACATTATCTATTCAGACAACCTTTCTTGGTATGAAGAACTGGCTTTAATTTTGGTCTTAACACGTATTAATAATTATTTTTTTTCTATTATTCCATTAAAATATAAGGCTAACTAGCTATTCCGCGCGGCTACACTAGTTATAGTTATGGGCTATGTTAATAGCCCATGTCACTCAGTGAAGATGCAGTTTTATAATGATGAACGATTTTTTGAAATCGGTAGTAGGTAGTTTTTGAAAACAATTTCATTCTTAATGTTGTGCATCCCCACCCCATAAATCCCCATTCCATAACAGCCGTACAAATCCACGTGTATTAGTAACTACGTATGCAGATTATGCACCTCGGAAGTCATTAGACCCTGAGGCATGACCTTCAATCGACTGTGTGCCGAGCGATCTATTTCAATGATGTAAGGTTTGCCGCACACACGCAAAAATATTGACAATAAACTAAGTATTGTCATTAATAGTGTGCGTTTGGCGTGTGTTGCCGTATTTTGCAACATTGTTCTTTTTCTTCTTCTTTTGATTCTGGCACTCCTGTCGTGCATTATTATTGTGAATATCCAGAAATTCTGATCTTCCACGTTTATTTTGGTGTTTTATAGATGGTGTGAGTACGTTGGAAAGTTATGATGCGACGAACAATGAAAATTTCTAATGTCTGAGTGCTGAAACCAAAGATTTTGAATATTTTAATTAATGTAGCTTATGGCGTCATATTCTGTGCCTAAATGTTATGTTACAAGAAGGAATAATCCGATTAAATACACTTTACAAACGTAAATAAGATTTTGAAGTTGCAGTTTGCAATTATGTTTTTGTCGCGTCTTTAACATTCGAGATCTTTGGTTGAAAGTTTGAAATATATGAAGGTCATTTATTTATTTAATAAAAATTAAATAAATATTAAAAAATAACTCAACGTATGCTATTTTATAATAGTTACAATAAAACTCAATAAGAATTATTTATGAAATACTGAGTATATATTACACATTATATGTCCTATACATCGTCTTATGTAATCGGAAATTTACATTATTTAGTCTACACACATGACACTGAAGTGGACTATGGACACAATAAATATTAAATTATTCTCGTATTACCCGTGTTCATAATTTGTCATTGAAACCATGTTTAGCGCCATCTACCATTTCAATGTAAAACTTCGTCGGCTACTTCCTATTATTTTCTTTAATATATATAATACTATCTGCGTCGTATCATAAAATAATTTTTAAGGTTAAAATTAATTTTATCTATTATATTAGTAGATTTTGAATGCAAAAGATAATATGTTCAATGGATATATGAATAGTTATTTCGTGTGATATTTTTGTTATCTAAAAAAGGCGCGAAGCTTCCATCGAGTGCTGGCAAGGCCGTGTAGCACGTGGCGCCTGTTGCTACTGGCTGGCATCGCCCCCCGTTCCGCCGTTCGCGCCATTCCATCGCGCGACGTTGCCGCTTAGACGACACTCGTGCTCATACTACGCCTCATAGTGGCCTAATCGAAATAATTTCGTGGTCGTGAATTGTGAAATATACGACGTTGTCGAATCGTCATGCTATTTGTGCTTAGGATAAAGTCTCTTGACGTATAACTTTTCAATGTAATCAATAATCATTAATGTATTCGCAGCTTAAGAAACTATAACAAATAGTTGCAAAAACAAACCTGGCTAATTTTGAATATAGACAATAGTCGACCTTAATTTTTATTCAAAGTATTCATTATTCTATTCGACATAAACACAAAGAAGGTTGAAATAAATAAATAAAATTTTATTAACTACATATTCATATCTATTCAACATTCAAGATTATTCATGATTTTTCTTATTAAAAATCTTTGGAACAGCCCTGAGTCAGGAAGTTGACAGTGTTCTTATAACCCGAGAGAGCACGAAAATCTGTCAGCCCCACGCCTGGTCTCCAAACCGTAACAATCGTTTTCAAAAGTATAATGTTATAAATAAAATTAATGCTGATTGAAACTGATTGCAACTTGAACTTGGAAGTATCTTTCTGATACCTAGCTAGTTGGGCAATTCCATACGTGACTGACACTACATTTGACGCAACTTTCGTTCTAATTTGTCTTATATTAAGAATTCTATTAGGGTTGTTGTTTCATTTTTACCATGAATCTATACCAGACGCATCAACTGTTCTTTCTGTACAAAAAAGAGCACATACAAAGTTATGAAATAAAAAATATTAAAGGAAACATAAACGTGACTGACACTACATCCAAAAGGAAGTCGTTTTCGAGACTGTTTTTCAAATTACAAATTCTTCCTCCCTACAAGCGTTATTGTTTTAAATTTTGTCTTAAGATGAAATACATGAATGAAGCTATTAGAAAATGGTAAAACAAACACACTTGCTTTTGTAGAAAATTATTTATTTGAAGACTAATTCGTGACTGACACTACCGTCACTTTGTATTGCAATTTGGTTACATATTTTAATGAAATCTTAGAAACTAATATTAATGGGTGAAGTACAGTGTTCAAAGACGGTTCTACCTTTTAAATTTCCTTCCATCTTCGAGGCGGAGGAGGAGGAGGAAGACATTAATAGGCCATTAATCTGTTTTTATTTCAAGATTATAGTGACTTATATCATTTCCAACATAAAAATCCTTGAAATTTTTAAGTGTATCGGCATTGATTTTTTTTTTGCATTTTGGAGGTTCCATCTCGGAAATTATGAGTCTAGCCAATGTGTGCACTACTGTTTTAAACTTTAAAGGACGTCACAGTGGATTTCGCTTTGTTTTTTGCGACAGCTTTTCCGTATGAATTTCTTGCCACAAATGCTTTTGTAGGCGACTGATCCATCACAGATGTATTGATGGATTCTAGCATTTTTTTTTTCTTAAAGCTTATTTTTATACATGCTCTCATCTCTCATCTCTTCTTTTTTCTTTTTACGCAAATTGTTGAGAACATACTCTATTTATATCCGATTTATTAAGCATTGTTTTAAGTTTTTGGTTTCTCTATTTCAGTTTTCAAATAACCCATAGGTTTTTGAGTTCTCTTTCTGCCTTAATTTTCCTTATACACAGTTTACAAACAAAATTATACATTAACTATTATAAAAACGACCACTGACTCCACGTATTGTGGGACTGACTCTAAATCGTGACTGACACTACACAAACGTTTATATTATTTTTAGAGTTATTATTGACAATAGAAAAATATTACGGTCAGCATAACATTTGTGAATCTGTCAAGAAGGAAGATTATTTTTTTTAGGCACGAAGAAAAAGTTTTACTAAAGTTATAAAGAAAAATCGGATTATTTCGTGACTGACACTACACGTTGACATAGCAATGTCGTTAACTTCATATCTTTATAAAATATTGTGTTTTCGCAAATGAAGAACTAAATATCGACAGATAGTTACTTTAACTGGTAAAACATAGCAAATTACTACAATAATTCGAAATACTTACCATAAAAATAAATTAAAAGTCAACAACAAAATACACGTTCTACTGACACCCTCGACACTCTTTGTAAAATGATCGAACAATGTAAAGACTAGAAACAAAAATGTGTTGAACGTTGTCAGAACATAAAATACGATAGCTTTGCCATTAAAATAAAGTATTTTTAATATCAACAGTAAACATATTTTTTTTTGTAGAGGAGCACGCAGTGTGAGATTTTGGCCAACCCTATTCCCATACAAAATTATAAAAAAATTTAGGCCCGTATTCAGAGTTGCCGCTCAGATCAACGTTCACCTGAGATTTGATTTGAAAACCGATTACTACTTGAGATGACACCTTATTTCAAGATGAAATTTATGCTTCGTTCCGCATAAACTTTTTTTTAGTAAGGGTATGATCAATGGCCATGGAAACGATAATCAAAACTTACTTTTGTCTTTAATGTTTCATGTCACTTTATTATACGGCACATCATCAAATATTTTAGTAAAATCACTGTTTTTTAAATAGCTTTTAATATCTTTATTTTAAACTATAACAATTAAGGAACAATTAAATATTAAAATGTCAATCGTTACTCAAGACACCTATTCACCATACTTACGCAATCAAATCTATGCTTGATCGCAGATCGCGACTCAAATGACGTTTTGGAATATATAGCTGAGGGTAGCTTTGGTGATCTGCGATCGTTGGAGAAACGATTGTCAGATCGAGTATTAATTAACGTTCTGGAATCAAATCTTGACTCAAATCTTGACTTAAAACTGGAATCATTGTTTAAGATTCAAATATGAATACGGGCCTTAAACTTTTATTTTAAACATTTGTTGTACGTGCATATCATGCAATAAAAATAAAATGCACAACTGGAAGAAAAATCGAATAATTGAAAAAAGAAAATTAATAATTTAAGTAGCTTTTCGCCAAAAATGGAACGGACTTACTAAAAACTAGAAAATAACATTGATTTTATTCTTGAAATCTATTCATTTATAATATTAATTCTAGAACATATCCACTACCTAAGCATAATAATATGTATTTGCAACACATGTTTATAAGTATTAACCAATATTATGACCTAAGTTGTATGACTACGTCGTGTCACGTGTACGTCATATCTAATTTATAATACATTATATTTTTGATGGAAATTAAAATACAATGCAATTTTTTATAAAACTATATTTCTTAAAAATTGTGAAAACAAACCTAAAATAAAAGTATAGAAGTCAAGTCTTGCGGATGTATTTCACTTAAACCTTTACTCAAGAATACATGTCACCACCCCATTTCTACTCGTGGGTGTCGTAAGAAGCGACAGAGGGTAATTCTACTGCATGATATATTCAATATAAAATCTATAAATATCAAATTACCACCCCCCAGCGGAAGGTAGGAAGCGGTAGAAGCGGTTAAAGCGGTATTGCACAGCATTCCCATCCCATCCTATTCCTCTTCTATTCTGTCCTACTCTCTTTCTCACATTCTCCTGTCTTTATCCCCTCCCTTTCCTTCAGGCCGGCAAGGCAACTGCGACATTATGACGTTGTAGTTGTGCATGGGCTGCGGTCAGTCACTTCACAGGTGGACTGCATGCTCCGCTTACCTGCTATTTGATATATAATTCGCGTGTGTCATACGTATGACGTGAATCATAATGTGTCTCACTGTTCCGATGTAACCCCAGATTTCGTGTAGATGAAAGGTGTCTATTTGTGCGGTTTTCCATCGCGTTTTGTATAGATTTTAACTTCTGCGCATATCAATTACTTGCTGCAAATTGCAATTAAGACACGTCATGTTAGAGTGTAAAATGTAAATTACTTTATTCATAACTTATAAAATTATGTAAAACCACCCGACTTTTCCTTTGAGTTGATAAATGTAAGGCGCGACGTAACAGCTAGACATTAGCTAATATCTACTGACCTTTTAATTTCGCTACCACATGTTGATAACACGGGCAAGGTGTTTATAAATATTGAATGCTAATTACGTAATGTAAGCATGGCGTTTTCAATGAGTTCGTAATTCAAATACATAATCATTTTTTTTTAATAAAAATTTATATATATGTATATATAATTTTACCAAAAAAAAACAAAAAAAGCCTGTCTGCCTTTATTTAGTATTTCATATACTTCGAATATATATATAAATTTCAAAAATATAGCTATTTTGTAATTATTAGTGTGAGCAAGTCGGTTTTCTTTGGCAAAAAGTTACTTACTACTATACTGACTACTCAGTTACTGTGACCAAAGGTACCTTGGGCTCTTGGCCTCCAAAGCGAGAAAATTGGCAAAAAGCAATTATTTTTGAATGAATCTTAATGAATGTGATAACGATAAGGAGTCCTGTGGTTTTCAAGATTAGCTCAGTTGTACGATATTATGATTTTTGTGTTACAGAGAACTTACAAAACATACATTCGAATTAAGAATAGTCATTTTCAGTTTGGAATTGGAATTGGATTCTTTGTGAATGTATTATTCTCAATTCTATTTTTATCTGTAACATATACTATGTACGTATTGTTTACACATGCTTACACTTATAAATATTTACATTTGGTTGTTACATAACGAATAAAAAGATCGTGGTTTTTCTTTGATTAAAAAAATATATTGACGTCCCATTATTGTGTGAAGAACATTTAGCAGAATTAAGATTCTCTCGCAATTTCCTAAACTTTACTTAAAGGATTCCGTGCATATCTGTAGTGAAGTTGTCGCAGATATACAGGGTGTCCCGTAATGAGTGAAGCATCTCTTGAGGAATGATAGCTGAGCTAATAATCTATCAAAAAAACCCAATATATGTCATACGAAAATATCACTGTTTTTGAGATATTGAGGATTTTGTAGTTTTTTCAAAAATGTTGATCTCGCACAATGTTTTATATTACTGTGGCCGTAATTCTTATTTGTTTTTCATAATTTTTTTACTAAGTTTTCTTTATGAGTTGCTTTCTTGGATACATGCATTAGATATTAATAGAAATATCAGACAACGGAAGAAAAAAAATCTATATTTAAAATTTAGTATAGAGTAAAATTTTGAGGTTAGATTTGATAGTCTGTGGTTTAAAAAAAATGTACTACACTGAGACGGTCAGTGAACTTAAAAACTTCTGTATTTAATACAAATTTCAAAATTGTATAAAACTTATGGTTTTTACCTAAAGGAAAAAAAATATTGCAATTTGAAATCAATTTGGGACCTATTTTAATGATACGTCCAGGATGATACTTAGTATGAAATGTTATTTTTTACATGAAAAATAAAATTAAATGTAATTACCGATCAATATTAATAAAAATACATAATCTGTGATGTGAAATATTCTGTATCAATGCATAAATTTTCAAAAATTTTAAATAGAACCGTAATTGTACTATACCGTTGTGAACCTTTGATTTTACATGATGTGCCATATTCTACCATGGAAATAGCTGAAAATTTGAATTCAGCTCCCACTACACCTATCATCAGTTCGATAGACCAATAATTATGGACACGGAAATCTCATGCGAAGTTGGTTAGTCTCTGAAAAGTTTGGCCACCATAGCTAACATTTGGCACAAAAGTAATTGTTTTACTTTTAGATTTATTTTAAATTAATAAAATAATATCTTCATAGATAAGCATTAGAGAATATTGGAGAAATGTGAGAATATTGTAATGGCATACAATAAAAGTGGACATTAAATTTCATGAAGTTTTATGCATTTATATTTTATACACAATACATCACATTACAAATTATGAATTCTTATTAATATTGGCCAATAATAATATTTTATTTTATTTTTCATGTAAAAAAATAACATTTCATACTAAGTATCATCCTGGACGTATCATTAAAATAGGTCCCAAATTGTTTTCAAATTGCAATATTTTTTTGGTATAAGGAAAAACCATAAGTTTTATACCATTTTGAAATTGGTATTAAATACAGAAGTTTTTAAATTCACTGACCGTCTCAGTGTAGTACATTTTTTTTAAACCACAGACTATCAAATCTGACCTGACAATTTTACTCTATACTAAATTTGAAATAAATATTTTTTTTCTTCCGTTGTCTGATATTTCTATGAATATCTAATGCATGTATCCAAGAAAGCAACTCAAAAAGAAAACTTAGTAAAAGAATTATGAAAAACGAATAAGAATTACGGCCACAGTAATATAAAACATTGGGCGACGTCAACATTTTTGAAAAAACTACAAAATCCTCAATATCTCAAAAACAGTGATATTTTCGTATGACCTATATTGGTTTTTTTTGATAGATTATTAGCTCAGCTATCATACCCCAAGAGATGCTTCACTCATTACGGGACACCCTGTATATATACGTTAGACTAAGAGTTTATCGCTTTAGATTCGGTTTTTGATACAGAAAGAATATTTAAAACTCATAACTTGTGATTACATTTCTGCGATAGGTACCTATCTAAAAATATTGAAGCGACGTCATAATTATTTATGTATCGTCGACAATAAATCGCAAAATACCGTTCTTAATATTGTAAGTACTACCGATATGAGTATAAAATCCATACAAATACACTGAAAATTTTAAACAGTCACAGAATACGTGCCGCATTTCCATAACACTCTACGCGAAATACTATTAGTGATAGCAATAAGACGCTTATTATTCATTCAAGATGATATGGAAATAGGAGACCTTGAATTGCCGACCATTGGAATTTTCCTATCGCTTACGTTGATTTTAAACGACTCTGCGTAGAAGAGTTGTATTTAGCTCTATTGTAAATTTTCAGTCCACTTGTGACTGAAAACTTTCATTCATTTTAAATCATTGAAAAATTGGAAGGAACTTAAAATTAATATGTATCTTTTCAAAATGTAAAGAATATTTTTTAATTATTTCTCTGTCAATTGCGATAATGTTGAAAGAAATATCTTAAAACGTAAAATAACTTTTCCGATGTCTATAATTTGTCTGGAAATTGGTTGACTTTAATTTTCCGACGATAAATTTATTTATGTGCTAAAAAAGTAAACAAACCCATGACCCGTGCATAACTGTGTAAAAGTTTGATTTATATATGGATTTAAGTTTATAGATATAATTAATACGAACGGTGAATGATTGGCAACGTGGAAGGTAAAAGACTGAGAGGCCGAAATCCAAACCGATGGCCAGCCCAGTTGTCTAAACAACTGGAGATGCCCGTAAACATTGCACTCCTTAAAGGCGAAGACAGAAGGAGATGATGATCATTCTATTGATGTAGCTACAAGAGGCCACGATCCTCAACTATGAGGGAACGACTGATGGGGAAGAATACGAACGGTGAAATGTTTCTTCTACATAAATCGACGTTTCTTTCTTACGTCACTTCATATTATTGTAATATATTATTCTGAGAATGAACCAATTGTTGGCAATATTCATGATGAAACAACTCGTCTTGATTTTGATATATTTTTGCCGCGAGAACGAGACAATATGACAAATTCACTAGATGAAAAAGATAGACAGCTGATTGTCAACTCCACAATCGTATAAAAGGTGTATGACCTTTTTTCTCTCGGCTAGTTGGCTAAAGTATAGTAAGTTGGTTATTATAAACATCTTGCAAATAATAACATGTTTTTAAGAAAAGCTAGTGAAAGAGTCACTTTCACACTTTACAAATTTGTGTTTTTTATCAACAAAGTTATTGTCAAGTCTTCAATCATATTTATAAAGGTGTATGACCTTTTTCCTCTCGGCTAGTCGACTTCAGTATAGTTAGTCAGTTATTAGAAATATAACGTACAAATAATATGTTTAAGAAAAGCTAGTAAAAGAGTCACTGCATTACAAATTTATGATTTTTTTTAAATTCCTTTATAAAACTTCGATCGAAAAATAAAAATATTTCAAGTCACAAGTTTTTGTTACAATACAAATATTAAATAGTTTTTGTAATTCAACCAAATAAACATTTAATTTAATTTTTAAATTAATTTTGGAATTTGGCACTTCCCTAAAATTAATTTGCTGAATTAAATACTAAAAATTGCATTTCGCCTCTATGATATTTAGAATGATTGAAAAAATATTTAAGAATGTGCTTAGATTTCTCTAAAAAAAATACATCGACTTTCATCGGGTTAACAAATAGATTTTTGAATTTAGCCCGGTAATTTCGCGAGAGAAAAACTTATCCATGAAAAACTAAACCCGGGACACCATAAATGTCATCTTTGTATGAACAGAATCTTTTTTCTGTACACATTTATACCAATCCTATATAAAATGATTGTTAACCGTCGTCGGCCCACCGATTCTTACCATACAATCGGAAAACATTATTGTGCAAATAACCTACAGACGTGGCAAACATCGTATACTGTTCTCACACGTGAGATTAAATTTAGCGAGAAAACATACTTATTGCATAGTTTTAATAGCTTGAGAAAAGAGGATAAAATATGCAGTGCTTTTTTGCACCGATTTGTATTTTTATTTGGCAATTTGACAGAATCCCATCTGCAGTCACCTAATAAAATTAGATTTCGATTTTGATGAGTGTTTTTCAATCAACAATGGTTTACTGAAGGCAAGTTCATCACATTTGCATATCGATGTGGCAATACGTTCATAACTGGATTGCTTGTGAACCTGTTCATGTTTACAAATATGTAGCAAATTATAATTGTTTTTTTATTAACTAAGTAAATCACCGGCGATGTTTTTTTTAAATTATATCAATATATTAAAAGAATCTAAAATTAATGTCCGCACTAATACGATAATACGAAATAATACCAGCACCACTACCATGCTAGTTTTTTGTACATAAACCACAGGGAACGATCCTAGCGTAACCGCCGGGCGGAGATATGAAAAGAGAAATACATACATGAGATTGATTTTTTGTGTGTACGTAGTGTTATCGTTACAAACTATTTACGGCTTCTAAGGTTCGCCGACAGTATTGATCAAAAATTCATATTATTGGCTATGTGGAAATAACCCGAAAAGTGTGGGATAGAAACGCCAACGCTTTAAACACTGTTTTGTTCACGAGCAAAAAATAATACAAAATATTGTAGTAGGATACGTAGGAGTATGAATACTACTTGAATTATTATTGAAAAAAATAGAACTATAATTAGATGCTTTGCGAGGATTAAAAATATTAATTTAAACAATATGTAACAAATGAGGTTTTGTGACAGAAAAATATAATAATGTTTAATTACACTTAATATAGGTGCACGAAAAAACGCATATAGATTATACTATGTGGCATGTAATAATATCTTTGTCATCGAAACTAATATTTAAACCTAATAAAAAGTTATTGTATCTAACAAGATACAATAACTTTTTATTAGGTTGTATGTATTATAATAAAAATTACTTAATCGCGTTAAAAAGGCTAAACATAAATCGTGCCATTAATATTGAAATGTAGTTATTAATAAATATCTTTGACAGATACGTTTATTCGTAAGCACATTTTAGAATTACAATATTTTAACTATTTACGATAATCAAATGACGCCACGAAAACGAGATGTAGACGCAGGCGGAAGGACGATACTTTCTAGTATAATTGGGAAATGCTCGCCATTACACACATTAGAGATTGTAAGGAGCTCCGTTATCGTAAACGAAACTTGTTAAATTGAAAATAGGTAAAGGCAACGACTTTATAAAGTTTTCAACAAAAATAAAAACTAGTGTGAGGAAAAATTTAACCGACTTGGTTCAATTTTTTGGCAAAAAAATATTATTATATTGCAACTATATATATAAAAACCCATTGTAATATATTTGTTTAGGGATGTCCAGTTTAAAATCGTATTATAATAATAACTGTAAAATAAAGTCCCCATAATCTGTTATAGTTTATAAACTGTTCTTGTCTATATTTTTTCGTGAGATATTCGCAGGGAATACAAAAATAGCTTTCCAATGATTATAATAATAATAATAATAAATTTATTTTCAGATAGACATCCAAAAAATTGGTTAGTAAACATTGATCTTACAAACTATGTTAGCATTTATTTAATACTGTAATTGAATTACGTTTAAAAACCATACTTACATATAAAATTAAAATTATCACAAAAAGTTTATCTACATTTATTAAAATACAATTTTATCCATTCTTTATGAAAGGGACCGTCCACTTTCTCATACAAGGTCCTCAGAATACCGTTGGTACTCCCGCGCTTCTCCATATCATAGACACTACCCTTTTCCTCATTATCGCGTAAAAATCGTCGGTCTGGCAATTCTCAAACATCTGACACGCACTACAGCGCGGGAGCCCCAAAAACATTCAGAATCCATTATTATATTGAATTCGTAGGTCATTGTAAGTCCGCATTGTAAGTACTATCATATTACAGCGCACGCTCTCTCTCAGTGTCTTGCACATCATTTAAATTTTCAGTAACAATATGATCGAGATATTAAAATTATACCAAGAAATTAAATTATAATTGTATGTGTAGAATTTGTTTAACAAATCAATACATATAATAAAATCGTAACAAGTCCGAATTTGTACATTGAATATATTGCGGA
>LQNK01000679.1:148101-161258 GCA_001586405.1 Phoebis sennae | reverse complement strand
GGATTTATTTCATCTAGGATAGGAACGATCATATTACGACTAATACCATCCTCGCCGACTGCATTGGAAGTTATGGAAAGAATAATCTTTCTAACTTCACTTTCCGAGGCAGAGCTAAATGTAAAGGGGGGGAAGTTAGGAGAAGACAACGAAGAAAGGTAGTTAAGGGTGTTGGTTTTCGTGTTGTTATTTAGAGGGGAAGAACATGAAGTAAAGTGTTGATTTAACGAGTCTAAGCAGACGCCTCCAGTCGATGAATTAGACTTAGAATTTTTCCCTACACCAATACTTTTTAAAAACTTCCACACTTTAGCTGGATCGCCATTTTCAACCGAAGAATGTATATGGCGACGCTGTGCATCTCTACAGGCGGTATTACATTTGTTACGCATCATCACAAATTCTTCCCGATTACGTTCAGTAGGTTTAATTTTAAAAGCCGTTTTCAATTTATTTTTTCTGTCTAAAAGAGCTTTTAGTTCACTAGAGAGCCAAGGTGCGGGAAGGTGTTTTATCCTAACTGGTTTAATAGGTGCATGAACATCGTAAAGATTAACTAAAGAAGTATTAAAAATTGTAACCTTGTCATCAATAGAATCTGCATTGAATAGTGCACTCCAGTCAATTTTTGAAGCATCTTCACACAGGCGCTCCGGATTTATCCCACCAAAATTACGCTGCATCAGAACCTTATGCCTCGACTTATGAAGACGTAGTTTATATGAAATGAAAAGAAGATCGTGATTAGAAAAAGCATCCGCGGCACATTGTCCGTATTTTAAGACATGACCTGGAGAGGAGATAATGATTAGATCAAGTAAGGAAGGAGAGCAGTTAGGTAAAGTATGAGTGGCATTAAGGGGCAATATGTCGAGATTGCACGCATGTACTAAGGATTGGAGCTTTTTAGTCCGCGAATCGTTCTTGAGCATACATGTGTTAAAATCTCCCATAACAATTACATGTTTATATATAAAGGAGTTAAATTTTCAAAAATAGATTCTAGTGAAGAGAAATAGTTTACATGAAGGGAAGGGCTATAGAAAACGCCGAGGAGTAGTTTTGTAGTGTAAATTTTGATTTCAATGAGTAGGTGTTCGGCAGTGTCTGCAGGAGGGGGTTGAGGAGACATGCTGATAATGGAAAAGGAAATGCAAGAGGATAAATATATGGCAACACCCCCGCCACCACGACCCACGCGATCATTGCGGATCAGATTGTAGCCAGGTAAAGTAAAACAGGAAGAAGAGAGGGAGGGTTTGAGCCATGACTCTGAAACTAAGATAGCGCTGATATTTTGTGAAGCAAAGGAAGAAAGTAGATCGGGAAAGTGTGCTGGGATGCTTTGAGCGTTAATATGTACTACATTAAAATTTTTTGCACAATCACTAAAATGTGCAGAGAGTGTTTTATCAAGGGAAGTAAAAGAAGTGCTACAGAAACTATTCTCACTACTGTCACTTTCAGAAGGCGCGGAGAAAAAGATATCACTACTTATGCTACTATTTGACATAAACTATCTTATATGATAACAAATATTACGTATAATAAAGATTACTTACAACTAATACTACAGTAGTTTTCCAATAATACCAGCCATTAATACACAAATTTAAAACAAGTTGATACACACAAAACTAAAACAAAGCAAAAACAGAAATACACCAAATAAAATAAAATAATATTAAAACAAAGTGGCAACTAAAAATTAAACTCTTTTTTATTTCATTTTTTAGTGTAAAAAAGAGTTTAATTCTATAAAATTTTATAAATGAGGTAGGTGAGTCGAAGTTATTATTAAAATTATCAAAAGTAAATACAGAAAAAAGGAATACAAGATAATATGTCGAAGCACAAAAAAAAAAATTTTTTAATTTTAAGCTCCTTCGTTACGGTTGCCAGAAAGAAATGCCATCCTTATATTTGTAAAAATACGGTCCAAACTGACAACCTCGATTTTTGGGAAGACGGTTAAAAGGAAATGATATTTCATTTACGGCCATTTTCAATATTCTATCTATCCCTTGTTTCGCTAACTAAAGTCAGATAAATCTATCTATTTGTACTTTGATTTCAATATCCTAACGACGGATACATTTGCTATGACTTTTGTCTATCTCTTGTCATATAATCTGACATAACAATCTATCCATAATCATTGATATATTATTGAAAATGGTTACTCATAATCTGTCGTTCGGCACACGGGATTTCGTGTTACGCTCTATACCTATCACTACTCTACATCTATTCCACTTTGTCCAGACGAGTGGGCCGCATTCAAAAGATATTCGAATATTCCTTTATTCGATTCCCTATCGTAATAGATTATTTCTGTACAATCCTACGTTTTACCGCGTTTCCCCTTACACTTGAATATTTCTCAGACTTTTGTTGGAATTATACGAAAATCTTGAGATATTACACGAGTTTGTTATTACCACTTGAATATAAAAAGTTGATTTTTATTCCAGTAAATGTTCATAAATTACATATTTATATTAATCTTTAATAATAAGTTACAAATATAAGCAAAGACTTTTTTTCTGGACACTTAAGACAACACCATCTAGTCCCAAACTAAGCAAAGTTTGTACTATGGAAACTAAATAATTGGTAGACATACGCAAACATACCTTTTTTGTAAATACATACATACTATAGATAAATGAACACCCAGACAGTAGAAAATTAAAATGTTAATCACACAATAATTTTCTACTCGTGGGGATCGAACCTACACACTACGACACAATAAACCATTGCCACATCCTCTACACCAATCGGGTCATCATTTAATATAGATAATAATATATGCCACTGGACATTTTCTTAACAACAGAAATTTAAGTCAGAACTAAATAAATTGCTTATTAGCCAACACAGCTAGATTGCAATAAAAATGAGGAATCGATTTTGTTTGGAAGGAGGTTTTCTCATAAGAAGAAAAACAATTATATAAACAGTTTTAGGGTGCACGAATATGAATTATCTAGATATATTTAACGACGATTAAGTAACTATATATTTTTAATTTTACGTATATGCTTTAAATTTAGACACGATCATTTAAATATTATTCAGTTATACATGAATAAATGTCCAAAATAAGGCAAAATAGTAGAAATTTCAGTATTTTTTAGACGAAAATTGGTCTCATGAAAATTTAATAAAATTAGGCCGGCCACACACATGCTGAATTTTCAGGATCTGAATTATGATTCTTAATTTAGAAAGGCCAGCACACCATACAATATCGGCTTGCTCCACACACATCCTGATTTTTTCAGATTCTGAATTTCTTAGATCGACCTGTAAGGATCTGAAATCAGACGGACATTCAGCATGTGTGACGCCGGCCTAAGACGCAAAACGCCTGAATGCATCCCGGGTGTGATATTCAATTGTGTCAACATGACGAGGGTATGTGGTAAATTATATGGCTTTTCTGATCTTTTCCTGGAATAATACAAGCAGGAATAAGTAAATTCAATATTTAATTTATTATTTTGAGGATGCTTGGTGACCAAAACTGGGCCTTGGACATTTATGTATTTAATACACACATAACAGCTATAACTACAGAATTTTTTCTCTATTTCGATACTGCAGTAAAAGTTTTAATCGTACAAATAAATGATATGTTTTATTATTTTTTTAAAAGAAGAAAGATTTGTTTGTTTGTATCCGAAACTACAGGACCGATTTAGACGAAATTTTGTACAGAGATTCTTTGAAAACCCAGAAATGACATAGCATAGGTTTTATCCCTAAAATCCTACGGGAACGGGATAATATATACGCGGGTTCTTTAGAATACGAAAATAATTTTCGAAATTGGACTATAAATACCGGAGATATGCAGTAACATACATTAAAAAAATAGTTAAATTAAGAACCTCGTACATTTTTGAAGACATAAAAAAAATCTAAACTAACTGAGCTCCGCGGTTTCACCCCGTATATATCCCGTTCCCGTAGAATTTTCGGGATAGAAATCTGTACAAAATTTCATCCGAATCGATCCTGTAATTTCGGAGCCTATTCAATACAAATAAATAAACCTTTCCTCTTTATAATATTAGTGTAGATGAATAAAATCATCACGCCTAGATGCACCACGGGTGTGGTATTCAATTGACTCAATATGACGAGGGTATGCCGTAAATTTGGCTTTTCTCATTTCCTGCTATTTGTAAGGCTATTCGTTTTCCTTATATGAATTAAATGTGTCGTATGTGATAGCGTACAAAAGAAAATCTAAAATCGTTATACAAGATGGAATTCTGTAATGCCACCTAAATGGCGAGCTTTTTAATGCTCTATATATAAAAATATACTTACAGAAAACTAACTTACAGAAGAACTTATTTTCGAAACGAAACCTACATTCAAAGATATTCGAAAATTGGTTGGGAATCGAACCTAATAAAATATTTTAAAATAACAGTCTTTAATTTATTGCATCGATCGGTAGGGTAAATTATATGGATGAAGTATCTAAACAAAATTTATAAATCAAATAAATAGAAAATTATAAAAATACCATATTTTAACTACCTTATACATAGAACTATACATCGCATCTTTCATTGATCATCAATTTTCTTTCCCATCAAAATGAAGGAATGTTTTCTTCGAGGAAAATTTTCTATCTACAGTATTAAATCTTCACATGAGATAGCCCTTCAGAGTGCATTAGAAAATTGTATATAACGGATTGTTCGGGTTTTTTTATATTGTTTATCTATACAGTGTTGAAAATATAGGGAATAATATAATAAAAACGAAAATATTTAAAACAGTAATTTATTACTATCACATCGTGGGATGTGTAGTTTTATACATTTAATTCGGATATTTAAGTCTTCTAAAATATCATAGGTTTTTAATTTATACCTATACCATCAGAATCCACTCCGCATACTTTATATCCAATTTTTTTAAGACTACATATACAAACACCTGATTTATGTTTTATCATCAAAATAAACACTTAACTATCGTTATTCCATTTAAAATTAAACAACTCAATGTGCAATCGTATTCGATTCAATCTCAAACTAAATATGATTTTTGATTTAAATATGAATAACTTTAATTCACCGCAATTTAAATTCAACGTGTGAATCGTACGGATTAATTTTCAAATCAAATCGAAATTATATTCGACGTGGCATCATCATCGAGTTAATTCTACCCTCATTTAGATTAAATCCAGTGCTGGAAAAGTGACAAAGGTCAATATTTAATTCAATTTGTTTCAGCATTATGAGAAAAACTATTTTATTTGGTGCGAACTATCTGTGCTGAAGATTTTACAAAAAACTTAAAAGGAATATCTATAACTGATGTTTAAGAAACTGAAAACCATAATCTATACTAATATTAGAAAGAGGAAAGATTTGTTTGTTTGTATTTTATGGACTTCAAAATAACAGGACCGATTTGGATGATGTACAGAGATTCTTTAGTTAAAATAATATTATAAGTGATTTTGCACAGCCTTTTTTTACGAGGGGAAATGCCTTCACATACCCGGCCGTCTTGGGAAACGAACAGATGATGTCAGACTTGCACCGACTAAAAACCCTTCGATGTTCCTTCACACACTTTTTTGTACAGCCTGTACTAACCAGAAATATATTTGTTCAAGTGGTACCGCCGGGGGCGTCTGGTTCAGGGACAGACTCAATAAAAGAACCTCTAACCAAGACTGCCCGTGTTATGAATGCACACAATTCACTATGAAACTGATATTTTTCGGACATTGGGTGAATTAGCAAAGGTCACTTTATATGTTGCATATTATTGCTTAAGATGAAAAAAGTTTTAGTAGTTTTTACGTCACTCTCGCATTGGGTATATAATGATAATAGCTCCCCAGACCGATTTCGGCCATGGTGGCCAATCTCAACAGAGACTAGCCAGCTGCGCAGGCGATATTATAGTGCACAAGTGTACGCGCGAATACAGGTGAGTAGTCAAAGATGCAACTACTAGACCAACGAGGCAGTATATTATAATGATAATGGGAATGATAATAATAATAAACAGAAAAAATATACAGATAAAAATCAATGACGCCAAAATGGCACAAAAGTTGATCGTTTCTTGCAATCCTAAAGTGTAAAACGCACTAAATAAGAATCACACGTAATATTCAACGCATTAGATATCTTTTAAATATTTGTTTTAATAAATAGCACCTCACCTTTTTAAATTTCATTGGCTCCAAACTTCATGTTTCTGAAACAAACAAAGGAATTACATAAATATCTTCCATAAAGCTTAATTTGATCGACAGTTTATTTCGAAACTCGCGTTAATATTTTCAATTATTTGGAGTGCCTGATACAATTGAAATGCAATTAACGATAATGTTCCTACATTGTTTGTTTTCTGCTTAAAATACTCGAGTTTTACGCTCGAATTTGTATACGAGTATAAAACATTTATATGGAGTGTTAAATACTTTAGGCTTGTTGAAATTGTTTTAGGGGAAATCTTTGCCAGTTTACGTCCGTTTTCAATATCTATCTATCTATCCCTTGATAGTCTTACTGAAGTCAGACAAATCTATCTATTTGCACTTACTTTCATTTCAATATCCTATCGACGGATGGCCTTTGTTATGAAGTTCGTCAATCTTACGTCATTTAATCTGAAATTACTATCTATCTATAATCTTTAATACATTATTGAAAACGGTCGTTTAGAGGACAGTTGATAGATACTAAAGTATTGTTGCCAATATTTTGTAATGTCGTGTTTTAGCAAGTTCTGAATGTCATCTTTCTTTGTAAATAAAATATGTTAGCTGTCATCCAAATCCTATAAATAGTAGGTGCATTTAGTATCTGGGCGCATTTGGAGCCTTGGTGTTCAAACGTGTTATTGACGTAACGACACAGCTACCCTCATCTTGCTAAACGTCGTCTTAACTAACTGTCAATGAACTGTCTACTTCTATTAGGTAAAACGACTCGTTTTTTTATATAATACAAATTGATCATTGAAACAGGTGTTATAACAGTTGTACAACATATACATCGTATGCCACAATATGCCACACAACACGTCGATTTTAAGAGTAAATCACAAACATAGCTTATTATTTTACAATGGGAATATCTATACGGTAATCAAAGCAAACGAGATTGAAACGAGTAGGTATCCGGAATCCCAGACAATAAAATCTAATTCCTTGGCACAGTATACGTGAAATCTTGGACGATTCCCGAATACCTCAGCCGTTCAGTTACCCAACTATATCGTATTTCGATATAGATAGGCAGCATAAGCTCCCATCTGCCACTAGAATTTAGTTTTTAAACGTTTATCAAAGTTTAGTATTGGGAATTTATTATATCTTATCTTTTATTATATTTTTATTTCATTTCACGTCTAACTTCTACATTTTCAAAGCAACAATCTAAATCAAGAATTTTTATTATTGGTTTTGAGACGGTTTATACTCACTGTTTTTTAACTCGGTGTAGACCGACCGAATCGTTGGTAAACAGTTAGTATAAACCGTCTCCGTAAGTATCTAGTAGCCGTAATAATACGATGGTTCACTTATCGTTAAATCAAGAATTTTATGTTGATTAAAGTGAGAGATTTATTACAAAACGATTGTTAAATTCGGTCTCTTCAACATTTTTTTGTTTATTGATTAGTTTGTTAAATTGTCTTGTTATATTCAATTTAAGCAATTATCTTGTTATATTCAAACGAAACACATTGTGCTTGGTCCAAAATTTTCCCTCAAACATTTTCTCGTCTCCCAAAACATAGTTAACGATTTCGGTCACGATGAATGTTGATTTAATCTAAAAGATCATAAAGTGAATTATCCTTTCCCCAAAAGTGCACTTTGGGGTATTGGCTGGATGAGCAACACTTGTGGGTAATTTTATTACAGCTGATGATTGAGTGTGGAAGCCACGTAACAACGTTCAAAAGATATATGGTTTACTAGATAGCCTTTGGGCTATAGAAATAGCACTATTTTTTTGTAATCTAGTTGGATCTACAATAAAGAATTTAAGTCATATTTAAAATGTAGAAAAATATAGTGTTAATTGGCGTTCTTCAGGGCTCTATTTTAGGTCCAATTTTGTTTTTAACTCATGTTAATGACTAACTTCTTTTTGTACTAGAAATTTGTTATTTTAGTTTACAGAACACAAATATTTAATATTTAATGTGGGCACTGTACATAGGAATGATTTCGAAGACTATATATAGTATAAAGATTTAATGTAAACGTTGATGAGCAGGGTAAATTCATCATAGCTACTGATTGAGTGAAGGAGCTACGTAACAAGGTTCAAGAGATCTATGCTGACTAGATGTTCCTAAACATAGAAAATCTTTTATATCTTGGAAGAAAGAAAGGAACAAAAAACGATCATAGTAATGGTATAAAATAAACAAAGATTTAACTGTTATTTACTTCCGAAATAAATAGTGTGATATAATTATCGATGTTTAGTATGAATGTGTGTGGAAATTTTGAATCTTGATTATCATATACTCTCTTATAATGATGGTTCATAAAAAACATATTACTGCAACACATATGCGCAATTGTTCGAATAAATAAATAAGCAGGTACCTACTTTAATCAATTATAGTGAATAGATAGAAAAACTCACAGGAAAGAATAATGACTAAAAAGAGACTGTACTTTAATTCGAAAATATTATCCTACCTTATAACACAAAAAGAAGGTCATAACAACATGTTGTCAAAAAGATACATGGGCATTTTCATGTCGCATCTACTGTACTACGTTTTGCCAGTCACCGACATCACATAAATCTTATGTTACCTATCACCATAAACTGGCTCTCTGGGGGACCGCGTGCCTCATTTTTAGAAAGTTCGAGGCACAGGAGGAAAGTTAGTTTCGATCTAAATTCTTCTCTTTAAGAGGATGTAAGTGGATAATTTGAAGAAATTATATACATGTTTTCATAAAATAAAAAAACTCGAATACAGTTCATCAAGTTCACAAATAATATATAACTAGTCGGTCTTACTATTTCTTAGTATTCTACTTCTAATGAAATAAATGTGGATGATGTGAAAGTTGGTGTGTCAATCACGTCAAAACTACTTCAAGAATATTGATCAAATTCATACACAGGTAGGCTATTATAGATAGATTCATGAGGGGATATTATCAAATTAATAATAATTATTTAAATATCGCATCTAGTGCTATATGTATACATCGCTTTGATTGAACCGTATAAACTAAAATACCATCCATATTATCTCAACGAATGTAAAAAATAAATCTATGTAAAATATGCTTACATTTAATAAGAATAACATTGTCTTATCAACTTTTTATTAATATTTTTGTTTAATACATTCATACTCTCAACCAATATAATATAAAACTTTAATCAATGTATAATTCAGTTGGAGTCAGCTTCAGTTTTTGATGTTCATATCAAAACAAGAAATATCAAAATATGACAGTATCAATTACATCGTCAAATGCAATAATGGAATAATTATCATTAAAAAAATTCACCTTTCATTCTAATATTGAATCTGATTTTGATAAGAGAATTGCTCTTATATTATAAGTGAAAATAACACTAGCTTTTCCACGCGATTTCACTCCCTTCATAATGTTTTTTAACATATAATATAACATAGCTTATGTTACTCAGTGAAGGTTGAATTGATTAAAGCGGCTTTTTAATGCTGAAAGACATTTCAAAATCGTTGCATTTTTTTGTGTGATAACACAAAACATTTCTTGTTTATAATTTAAATATATCATTATTTTTTTAGTGTAAGTATTACTAGTTTATAGTATTTGAATAAATCAACCTATTTATTTACCTGTTTTTCATCGAAGTTGTACAATACCTCCTAATTCCATATTGCACACAACTAGGTAATGCATTCAATCATGCCGGAATATTCCATTCCGCATTCCGTTTTGATCGTTTTAATCTCGAAAATTCCGTAATGAAGGGAATCAAAGGCGGGAGCCATCAGTGCGCGAAATAGGACGAAATCAGACGAAATATAGAAATGACAAGCGTTTGGACGCACAAATTGAATACGTAGATTACGAAGGAATTTAGATGTAAAGCGATGGAGATGAACGCATTGTTTAAGAAATTTGTAGCGTAATAATAAAGGTCGTCCTCATTCCATTGAGTGTATATTGAATTGTATTTTCAGATTTTATGCGTGGATTTTTTAAGAACATGAGTACCCTCAACTGCGTCCTTTTATACTGTGGTAAGAAATATCGTAGAGTTATGTGGAGTAAATGTGTGCAACCCCCTTATGTATTTGACCGAGCTAAGCCAGGTCTCAGAGTAGAGATTAAATTTAATTTTATTTTAATATTCATTTGTTTTGTATTAATTTATTTGTAACCATACAGCGTTACAACAAATAACAATCCATTTTATCTAAATATAAATAAAGAGTCAATTAAGGTTACTAAATGTATTTGTAAAAATATACCATATTTTCTTTATATCATTCCATAAGTTTTTATTGTATTAAAAACCTTTTTCAATTTCGTATTAAGTACTAGTTTTATGAGTTATTTGTATTAGACTTTTGTTTCACAAAGGCAGATAGAAAAATAAATTAATAGGCAATTTTATTCTCAAACTAAAGTTATTATTTACCAAACGACTGACATTTGATATTTATCCAAATAACAATAATTTGTTTTTCCAAGATACAATTAAAAGAAACCCCGGTTCAAGAGTATTAAAATAATTTGGATTCGAAAAGTTACTTCTATCAGCAAAGGTATTCCAATAAAAGGTTTCATTGAGGGCGTTTTTAATTTATTTCCCTCGTCGAAACACAAAGTAAATATTTAGGAATTACAAAAATAGGATGGATTTTGATCATTCTTCAATTTTCAAGGTAGGATTTCATGTAATCCTACAATTAAAAAATTAATTATTCAGTATGAAAAATGTTTAGCGGGAATAAATGTTAACTAAAGTATGCGTGGTGTGTTGGATAAGTATATCATCTAACATTTTTCATCTTAGTGAGCACAGGTTAACGGCCAAGTACATTAAATATAATAACAAAGAGATTTCAGAAAGGAACCTTAGACTTGGCACAATTTTGTAAAAAGTCATGGTTATTTTGTACATAATATTGTAAGTGGGATAAGAGTTTAGGATATCCATGCCCAAATATTTTATTAATTCTTAACTTATAATTACTTATACGTCGTGAACTTAATATCACTCATTTAAAAGGAGAGAGAAAGGATAATAATTAAGCATTTATCAAGTTAAGAGCTAATGTTGTAAATAGGTTAGCCCGTACATTGCTTAAAAATTCGCAGTGCGGACCAGCTCAGTGTTTTATGCCGCAACATATTATCCTACTCAAACGAAACAAGAATACTAATATAGCACTAAAACGTCCTCGTTATCTATATGTAAACAGAAAAATTTAATGCTTGATGGTGGATAGTGGATATCACAGTATATTTTGCACCAGGTAAATATAATGGGAAAACCTGATATTAAATTATGACATTTTTATATTCTCTATATAGGAATTAATTTTAACCCAGGGGGTTTTCTGTTGTCCCCAGAAAACTCGGGAATGCGATCCCGGGTTCCCCGAGCCGCTGCTATATTAATTCCTAGTCCTATATTGTAGCAGTGTCCCTAACCCCGTTTCCATCTCTTTTCGTGGCATTCCTTTCTTTATCCCTTTCATAACTCCCTATCCCTATTACGGAGAAACGGACTCCGGTATAGCATTGGTTTGCAATCCGTTTAAGAGAAGGAAAACTCTGGTTTAAAACCCGGAATTGGAATTCTCCGTTAGGCGGATGTTCGGTCCTACCGAATAAACGGCAGACTCCTGCAGCTGATCTGGCTCCATACGTAACGACTCGTCGTTCCTATGGAACCAGCCAGAGAAGCCGAGAGGGTGATACGGGTCTTGGGCAACCCCGTGTTTCCTTAACATAGTCCCAGGCAATGCAATGTCTGTTCTTTGGAGAGGTCACTCCACCCACGGAGCTTCATCAATTTCGTGGATAATAACACGGGGGGTGACAGTTTACCGGTGATAAGCTTGTGCACATGAGCGTAAGTGCGAGCGCCAGGGGTCACCCCCGACAGTGGGAAAGCCCATCGTAGGCTTACTGATCAGGCACCGCCCGCTATAGCTGGGCAGCCCCCAGCCAATAAGGTCCTGATCCGTTCCGGTGCTGCGGATTTCCTTTAGGGTGTAGGGAATATTACAAAGGTAGCATCGTCACATATAACACCTGCAATAAGTAAAAATAATCAAATAAATGTCAATAATCGCTTCTCTATGCGCATTGCTACGTGGAATGTCCGTACGATGAGGACAGGCCTTCAGGACACCTCGAAAGGCTCAGATTTCGCACAAGATCTGCGTAAAACAGTGGTAATCGACGCCGAGTTTAAGCGTCTCAACGTCTTGATTGGAGCGTTACAAGAGACGAGACTTCCAGATGAGGGCTCAATACGTGAAAATAACTACACCTTTTTTTGGAAGGGCCGTGACATCACCGAACCCCGCGCCCATGGCGTTGGGTTTGCAGTGCGCAATGATCTCCTTTCATGTATTGAGACTCCAAAAGGCATATCTGAGCGCATCATGGTGTTGCGCCTTAGCACTAGGTGTGGTGTCGTTACGCTCATTTCAGTATATGCACCAACTCTCAACGCTGCACCCGAAATTAAAGACGCATTTTATGAACAACTTGCTGATACTATTGGAAAGGTTAAGTCAAGTGAGCATCTATACGTCCTGGGAGACTTTAACGCCCGTGTTGGTAGGGACAGTAAAGCCTGGCCGGAATGCATTGGACATCACGGTATCGGAAATGTCAACGAAAATGGACAGCGCGTGCTAGAGTTTTGTAGCAGATTCAATTTGTGTGTCACCAACACCTACTTTAAAGGCAAACCATCACACAAAGTCTCATGGAGACACCCACGCTCAGGACATTGGCACCAAATTGGTCTTAACGAAAAAGAAACACCTTCTCGAAACGCTTCACACACATGCGTTCCAGGGAGCGGATTGCGACACTGATCACTCCCTGGTTATTTCTAGAGTTGCTTTGGTCGCCAAGAAAATCCACTCTCTTA
>LQNK01000679.1:112831-123517 GCA_001586405.1 Phoebis sennae | reverse complement strand
ATTCAATGTACAGAAATGGTTCGGTTACTGTTTTATTATATGTATAGATATGTACACAATTTTTACTCACTTTTTAAATTATTAATTCCGATTAAGGCAGACGGTTTCGGACCTTTTCGTAAGCATCACTCTGAAGAAGTCATCACAACTTGCCCTGAAGAAGAACCTCCTAATCTATATAATAATAGCTTTTATAATAGCTCCCCCGACCGATTTCGGCCATGGTGGCCAATCTTAACAGAGACTAGCCAGCTGCGCAGCAGATATTATAGTGCACAAGTGTACGCGCGAACACAGGTGCACTCTCTATTCCATTACTCTCATAACCCGATGGGACGGCAGACCAACACAACCGGAGAGAGATCAGGCGCAGAACCGACGGCTTTACGTGCTCTCCGAGGCAATCTATAAAGCTGAAGAGTTTGTTTGAAAGCGCTAATCTCAAGAACTATTGGTCCGATTCGAAAATTTATTTTAGTGTTAGATAGCCCATCTATCGAAGAGGGTTATAGGTTATATATCATCCCGATATTCCCACGGGAGCGAAGCTCTGGGGCGCAGCTAGTTATAAACAACTTAAAAGTGTAGCAGAATCTAGTATTTGTTCATCAAGTTGATGAACAAATACTAGATTCTGCTATGAGGCTGCTATATGGAGGCTTCTGATGACAGCTTGACGTGATTTCCTGCAGACAACCGTCTGTTTCCGGACGTGTCTCGGAAGTTAGTAATACGTTTGTTAACAGCGTTGAAAGGGCTATTTCTAGATGTTTCACAGGTTTGTTTAGAATTGAAATATTCGTTATTGCTAAAGGCGTGATTTTTTTTTTCTTTATCGCCAAGAAGGCGGGCGGGTCACCTGATGGGAAGTGATCACCGCCACCCATAGTTGCTCGCGTTCTTAGAGGCAACACGAGAACATTGCCGGCCTTTTAGATGTATATAAATATGTCGTTTTTCGCATCTAAATGATAAAGGTTCGGACACAGTAATAATTATATCTAAAACTAAAATGACGATTTGATAAGTTTGTTTTTGACCTGTCTTGTATTATGTATTTTTTTTATTTAGTTTCTATTTCAAAGACTGTTCGGTTGGCGCAGTGGATATGTCAGTGTCTAGAGAGTGTGGATTCGATTCCCACGGGTAGAAAACTATGATTTGATGTACATTGTAATTTTTTACCATCTGGGTGTTACTATATCACTAGTATGCATTTACAAAGAAAAGGTATGTGTAAGTATGTCTATCAGCTATCTAGTTTTCATAGTACAAGCTTTGCTTAGTTTGGGACTAAATGGCGTAGTGTTAAATGTGCGAGAATATTTATTATTATTTATTAATGTATCATAATATACACAAGACCATACTTGTGTCATGAGTGAAGTGGCAAGGGTTCTCTTATTTATTGCATTTTATTCTAAAATAATTTAATTACTACCTAGTTTTAATTGTTAGCTTTTAAGACACTGTCGCATTGGGTAAATAACCTATGATGGCATGTGAAAATTAGAAATAATTATTTCTTCCTTTCTTTCTAAAGTTTTAAAAATTATAGAATGTATGAATATTAAGGGGGATACCGGACCCTTTGTGCACGAGTTCGACTCACACTTTGGCCGGTTAATTCTTTATGAAACTTTGACTTTCTCATCTCTTTCGAAGTAACACAAATAAAACCTTATTGTACAAGCTTGACACGTGTAGGCGTGATGGAAAAGTTACGAGATAATTAGTGACGTCAGAACGCCAAATTGTAACACCCACACATATGATATATCAGGCGGCAAACACTGTGATACTTTCTGAAGTCTTATGAAGTCAGCATTTGATATATATTTTTTGCACACATCTAGAATTATGCTAAAATATGTTTAATAGAAAATTATCATAGATTATTCATCAACCTATCATGTATACAAAGGCTGGGTTACTCGACACATTCCTTGTAGGATGTTATAGAAGGTACTTCAGTCATTTAAAGTCAATTTATGCAAAATGTACCTAATGTATTTAAATGTTTGCTTTACTTTTTCCAAAAAATGGTTATAATATATAAATATTAAAAAAATATATAATATTTTTACCCACCTATCACATCATGCAATACGATTAACAAATAACCAAGTTACATCCCTCCCTGCAAGAAACAATATAGTTCTATTTGCATATTAATATATCTAGATAGCCTCGAATCCCATTGTATCCCAAAACGTCATCGCTCTAGGCATTTCATACGCTTGCGGTAGATGCCCTTCAATGTGGAATATGGTGTACCGAAGGCTTCAGGGATCGTTATGTGTGGAATCTTTGGACATGTTAGGTTTGCGCGGCTTCCCTTCGCCGATCTATGTCATGGAGATTGATAAATAGGGTGGAGTTTTATTATGTTACCTGGATGGGAAGTACTTTTAATACTGTAGAATTGTAGATAGACCCAAAGAAAACGTTACTTTATTTTGGATATGAAAGATAACTTCATTCAAGGATTTAAAAAAAAATATCAGAATATTCCTATATATAGTGATTTCATGGGTCTCCTTTCATTGGATTTATAAATGTTGTTAAAGAGATTCCACCCTTATAATTGACCGAACGATGCAGTAAAAGTAAAGGGTGTAAAGGGTGTAAATATTAATAGAATTTAGTCACATATAGCTTCAGACAGTACAAGTTAAATCGTTACAAGAAACAATATAGTTCTATTTGCATATTAATATATTAAGATAGCCTCGAATCCCATTGTATCCCAAATCGTCATCGCTGTAGGCATTTTATACGCTTGCGGCGTGGATGCCTTTCAATGTGGAATATGGTGTACGTGTGGAATCTTTGGACATATTAAATATGTCCAATTATTTTATTAATTAGTTATTATTAGTTTATTTTATAATTTTATACAATAATCTACACTCATAGTATAAAGAGTGAAACTTTGTTTGTTTGTTTGGTTGTAATGAATAGGCTCAAAATCTACTGGACCGATATTTGGTTTGCGTGGGTTTTAGAAGATTGATATCTCGATAACATAAATCGGTGATGGAAACCTATGTAGGCGTTACAAAACTCCACATATTAATACAATGGAGGAGATGTAATGTTACCTGGGAAATACGCCTAATGATGTAGATAGACTCAAAGAAAACATTGCTGTATTTTTGATAGGAAAGAAGAACTGCATTTAAAGATATTGAAAAATTAGACTATTCTTATATGCAGACATATAATATAATACTGATGCAGGTTCGTCGGTTTCCTTTTATTAGATTTATAAATTTTGTTAGAGATTTCATCCTTATAGTTGTCAGAACGATGCATTAAAAGTAAATGATGTGATTTTAACAGAAGTTAGTCGGTTAGGTTCCCGGGGCAGTCGAATATTCGAAATAATTTTTTTTCCTTTCGAAAATAATGTTATGTTTCTTTTGTATGTATTTCTTTTTTTTTTGCATTACAAAATTCCACCGTGCATGTTTATATTTATAAATTATTGTTCATATTTGTTGTCATCGTTGTTCATCATTGTTATATTCTATTTATAAATTATTGTTCATATTTGTTGTCATCGTTGTTCATCATTGTTATATTCTATTTATAAATTATTGTTCATCAACAGTAAAAGCGATACACAGGCGATACAGGCATAGACATTTAGCTGGATTAGGTGATAGGATTTTTTATCCAAATTAGAAGCCGTGGGCAGAAGTGAATAGGCTATATAAGATTATACTACGGGAGCGAAACCGCGCGGAGCTCATTGTATAAATAACTACTATCAATATAATAAGATTTTTATATTTTAGTAGGTCAACTGTTCCTTTCTATTGATAATCCATTTGATGATGTAACATTTTCTATTCATTACCAACCATTATATAATGATTGCGTAATAGATTATATTCAATAATCCGATCAAAAGAATACGTAATGTATTAAAACATATATTAAAACTAGTAAGAGGCTTATAACCTTAATCCACGTAGAGGAACTATAATATCCCTTAATGAGGTAATGGTGATAAAATGGTAAAGAATTTTATACAGAATATTGTTTTTTAATAACTTGGCTTTATTATACAAACATGTATAATCCTTATGTTGTTGAAAAGAGCAAACACCGAGATTTTTGCCGATATCTTGATCGAATAGACTTTCCGAACTTTTAATGAATAATGACAGAGTAACAGTAACGTGATATTAAGTGAACTGCCCATGAACGTTTACAACAGCAAAGTGTCATAGATGAAGGAAGAGAAAGGAATAAGGACAGGATTAATGATGAGAAATTGGGAGAGGAGTACAACAGGATAGGAATGGGATGGGAATACATGCCTCCAGGCAACCGCTCATCTGTGTAGAAGTGAAGTACTGCGTCATCCTTCACATTAAAAAGCCTCACCCGCTAGAAGCTGCTGTAGAGTCTACTCCTGACACTTATGGACCAGAAAATGGCACATACTACGTCACGTAGTCCATGACTAAACAATACTCCATCTTAAGGTATTAACTATTATCAGACAAGCTTTGCTTACGTTGTGTAACAATGTTTTACCACAAAACAGAGCAACGCACTTATTTACACCTTTCACCGACAAATATATCGAGTTACATCGGAACAGTGTGTGAGTTCTGTACCAAGCTATTTAGGGTTTTACTCTTAAAATTATTTTCAAGATTTTGTGTTACTTTTAATTGATTTACTTGCTTGAGGTCCAATGGAGCTCACACGACTTCCGGGGTGAGGATTTAAATGCGACTAGCATAAGATTATTTGCATATTGCGTTGCTTATTTGCTGTACGTCCATATTAAAGTTTTCTGTCAGCGTTGGTTGATCATATAATATATTGTAAACTCTATGAACGTCACTTACTGCAAACTGTTTCTTATCTTTCTTATCGGCGTCACGTGACGTCACAATTCCTAAATCGCGATGTTGAAATGTTTTCGCCCCTAAGCATATATACCTACTACTTCTTAACATCAATCCTTGGGGCCTAACAGTTGGCCAGTCCTGTTGTTCGGACTGGTCGAGGATCCTCCCTTTTTGCTGAGGAATAATTCCATTCTCCACATACAACAAGTCACAACTAAAAGTGTCACTAAAAAGCCCCACCTGCTAGAAACAGCCGTAAAGTCTGTTCAAAGTGACATTTATGGACCAGAAAAATGGCGAATGCTTCGTTGCGTAATCCGTGACGCAGAAGTATAACGGTTGAAACAAGAATTCCAGATATTTTACGCGAAACTTCGCAAAAGAAAAACAAATGGGACTCGGTAAAAAGGTTTCGTGTGGAAGTTTTCCTCGGAAGAATAATTTATGCGGCCTTGTAAATAGTGTATAGATTAGCTGAACGCTTGGAACGAAATGAGTGTGTACACGTATCGATGGTATTATATAAGAAGGAAGAATGCAAAAGTCCCACTAATATTATAAACTGGCAATGCCCCGTGATTTCACTCGCGTATTTTTTTTAATGTCAATGCAGGCAAGCGGGGCATGCGGTTCACCTGATGTTAAGTGACCAAGCAGCCCATGAACATCTTAACATTCTCATAAACCGGTGGTGATATTAAGCGACTGAACTGCTCATGAACATTTACAACATCAAAGCGTCGTAGATGCCTTGATGATGTATGTATTATAGTATGTCTCTGCTGTTGGTATTTATTATTAATATTTTCTTTAACTTTATTACATCCTTCTATAACTTATGATAAGGGTGCTACCCATATTCTCGAACTTGCAATCCGTTCAGTCATTAGAAACTATCAGTATTTAATAACCCTGAGTAGGATTCGTAATTGTCCAAAGTTAATTTAACTGCTAAGCCGTGTCTGCGGTCCTTACTCAAATAGGCCCGTAAAGTTATCCAGGATTATACATTATCCTCAAATTTGACTAATGGACGTACATTTATATCACTCTGAGATAGACCAGAAATGGTGAATTTATAGCAATGTCTTGTAGAAAGGGCAAACCAATACGCAAAAACTACAGAAAATACGTTTCTTTACAACACACCTTAGCAAAACAATAAAAAAATATTTCATAATAATGTAGACATTTTTTATATTATACAAATAATGTTAGCTCATAATATAATCAGCAATTGTGTAAATTTTCATCTAAATCCATGCAGTAGTTTAGGAAGAGATAGTGATTAAAGAAACAGACAGACAGACATGAAAGAAAAAATATTAATTTGCCTTCTGTATCCCTCATAATATCGGCGTGTATTAAAATTCACGCAAAATATTCCATGTACAAATTCGGACTTGTTACGATTTTATTATGTGTGTTGATGGATGTATATCTACATTTTAGAATCCTGTTAATACAATAGGATAGGATTCCAAATTTCATATCATTTTCATATGCATTTTCTTCCTCGTCTAAAACCATTCGTTTCAAAATTTTGACGTTCCATCGATACAAGAACTCACTCAGGAATTTACGCGTTAACCAGACATCAGCCTCTAGTATCTCGATTGCTCCAGCCAAATGCAGGCAATTTTCGCGTATTCTGAGCTCATGCGATGCTTGGATGTGCTATGTATTACTATGTCCACAATATAGGTTCAGGTGTTAATATAAGTGAACTGCACTGGGGTTATTACAAATTGGTTCTTGACTGATATGAGTATATTTTGATTTTGGTCAGTTATTCAGCACTATTTATGTTACCGGATTTTATTCTCTATAACATTATGCTGCGGAAGTCAAACCGCGCAGAACAACTAGTTATATTACATAGACACTACTCCTACGGACTATTTTCATACAATATTCATATAGGAATGTTAGCAGTGTAATTTAACTTATTGAATTTTATGTTGTTGTTTGGGGGACCTTTAAATATTCAGTACAGTCAATACTGATATTATAAAGAGGGCACATATGTCTATATATGTTTATAATGTCTTCATACAAAACTATTGGACTGATTCCAAATCTTCTCTGAGGGATGAAGGCTACATTTTAATAAAACCAAAAAAAAAATTTTTACACAACAAAACATAAGGTTGTCTGGTAAAAATTGCTCTAGGCAATAAGGCCACCTTTTGCACCACATTGTTCACTAATTATCTAATCTTTATTTCTACATAAATAAATAAATAAATAAAATATATGATTTGCTACAGATTTAGAAGCCTTCATATAATAATTTAATAACCATACTCCTTGAATAATTACGAAAGCGGTTGTGAGAAATTCTCAACTATCTTTAATCAGTTGGGTATCCATGGAAGCCTACTTACGAAGCCTACTAGATTACCTTAAGCCTTCCAAGTTTTGGCATGTGGGTTTTGTTGCCTCACATTGTATTTGTGATATCACAATTCCACATATTAATTTCTACTGTTATGATTCATGGAAATAGCTTTAAAATTTCTGTAATATCATTATTCTTACATCTTTTTATATACAGGGTGTCGCGTATTGAGTAATATCTCTTAGGGGTTGATAGCTGCGCCTATAATCTGTCAAAAAACAAACCCTATGTCATACGAAAATATCACTGTTTTTTAGATATTGAGAATTGTTTTTCAAAATTATTGACCTTCCTTCCGACCTTGGAACCGAGCGAGCGAAGCCGCGGGCATCAGTTAGTTCGCTAGTAAGCAAGTATAAATATTATATTTTTGCATTTTTATACTTATATTCACATCTTTCCTATTATTATAACATACATCCATATATTACGTTTTAAATGAAACATAAGGCTATGTTTATGTGAATAAATTATTTATGTACTGACTCTTTCGCCATGTCTGTCAAATTATTAGGAGTTACTGAAAATCAGCGCTGCAAATTTCCAGGGATTTGCTGTGTAATGTCCTAATTTGTGACTGTCACAGTACTTATGTATGTATTTATAGCACCATACATAAGTTGTTAATCCTATTATTTATTATTGTTATTATAAGGTTATATACGGTTATTATAAGGTTATATACGGTTTTTATATATACGGTTTTCTAATGGAACGAACTAAACTTTTATCTTTCTTTCAAACATCATCTTTTAATCGCACTTATAAAAACGTACACTTATTTCGCAAAACTCACAAAGAATGAACAAAGACTAAAAGCAAAACAAGCGTAGAAATCGCCATTTTTAACGCGGCCATGGGTCACCTCACTCAATTATTTAAAAACGAATTAACATACGCACATCAAGCAAAACTCCACCTTTCTACCTGTACATAAGGTGTATTTTTCAACGGCTATAATAGTTTCATTCATATGCAGAATGGGTCTACAGGGAGCCCTCTAAACCTTTGTATACATTGAAGGTACGGTAGTTACGTTTTTTTAAATATAATACACGTTTCAGATTGTAATATTCAAGAAAATATTACATACTCTCGTAAAACAGTAATAAGGTTTTTATCTTGTATTTTATTCTCCTAAAGTACTTTTATAAGACTAGGCAAGTTTTTAGAAGAAGATAAAAATGAATTCTTAAAAGATTATTTTACTTACCTTGTTTTTTTACTATCTTATTTCTATACTAGCTTCTGTTTACGGTTTCGCTTGCGTGAAATTAAGGGTCTTATAAAAATGGACTAATAATTATCTATAGACCAAAATCGTTTCAGTAAATGCAGAGTGATGGATACATACAGATCATAATTTTCACATTTATAATATTAATAGGAAACTTTATGTTATTACTAAAACTTTATATTTGTTCTGAACAAGAACTACTAATTTAATGAACATGTAACAACACAAGTACAAAAGTACATTTTTAAGCAATATTGTATTGATGGGTGATTTTTATATTGAAATAAGATAGGTTGTTAATATTTTTACAAAATCAGCGGCTTCGGTTCTAGGCTTGGTACATCAAATTCACAAAATACCAATAATGCAATTTTCGTCATAATCGGCCTCAAGGCTTCTTTCAGCAATTTTCTGATACTGTCCCTAGCTTAGAATTTAGCTCCGAAATCCCATCATAAAAATGTCTGTAGGTGTATAAAAAATTAAGTACCGTAAAAACATCTAAGTGGGTATCTAGTAGGTGCTAATAGGTAACCCACAGCCCTGGATTACGTCGGCTTTTGACCCTATCGTGAGAGAAACGGTAATTTTATCTGAAACCTGGAAAATTAAATAAATCTTACACACTTGAATGTAACTCATTTTGCTTATGCAGAATATTTTGTTCGTCAAACTTTTTTTAAATTAGTATTTTCTTGTTTGTTTTAACACGAGTACTAGTCTATTTTAGTTAGTTCTACTTTCCATATTATTATTATTCATACTTTCCATAAGATTGTCGTACATTAACTATATTTTTTTAGTTACTATTTGTTTTTATTTGTATAATTGTAATTTGCATGTTATTTCCAATGTAGAAGTGATGAAAATGGAAGGCACAGGTTCCTGAAAAACAGTTCATTCTATCTCAGGAACCTGAGCGACATAATGTATCTATGTACAACATTGTTGGAAATAAATGATTTATTTATTAATATTAACAATTCCTAAAAATATTAAATAATGGTTTTTTAGTTTCTATCATGTATTTTTAAGTGAACCAGAACATTTTTCTTTTTTCATTGTTTTGTTCTTGTTAACGCATCTAGTTTCTATCGTAATCAGTTATATAGTCTTCTGTCCAACTAGGCAAACCTAGTTTCAGTCAAATTCTCGGTTTACCTATCCAACCTATCCGTAAACTAAAAGGGGCATTACTAAAGTCTCAAAGCTAGCCTATGACCCATTTTGAAACTACGCTAAAGGCTGCTTTTGAGAATTGTTGCATAAAACTGTAAACAAGAAAAGCGTACCTTAATTACAAGTCATTACTAAAGAATAATATTATTATTCTTCATTTCCAAATTTTTTGTCTTGATATCATAAAATACACAATAACTATTGGAATATAAATAATTAATTCCGTTATCTACAAAATTAAAGCCTAATGAAAAAAACTATTTTAATATTTGTTATATATTTTCTTGCTCTCATTATATTATGTTAAAAGCTCAGTATAATCAACATCTGTAAATATTT
Organism: Phoebis sennae; assembly: GCA_001586405.1. NCBI lineage: Eukaryota > Metazoa > Arthropoda > Insecta > Lepidoptera > Pieridae > Phoebis > Phoebis sennae. The sequence continues at coordinate 113,487 of LQNK01000679.1, read as the reverse complement.
CAATTGTTTTTTCTAAATATATGTATGAATAAATTGTAAAATAAAGAAATAAATATTAAGTACCTACTACTTGCTTGGGTTTTATTTATTTCCCTTTTATAATATTTTTGCTTGATTGCCATTGCGCTGGCGGTCTAATTTTTGTACCTACAATCCTTCAAATCCTATTAATATTATAAATGCGAAGGTTTGTGAGGATGTACATACACTATGTATGTTTAATAGTCTTTCACGCAAAAACTACTGAACCGATTATCATGAAACTTGGTATAGATAGCTACTTTTAATGCTGAAGTTGACGGGATCAGAAGTAAAGCAAGTGGAATCGCGGGGCGCGGCTAATAAATATAATTAGTTTAGGTCTCATTATTTTTACAGTTCTAATTTTCATCGTATTCAGATATCTATTCAGTCTAACCTTTACCTAGATACCGGATAATCTATCCAGGCTATTCGTAGGCCAAACGGGGCGTTACTTAAGTTTCAAAGCTAGCCTATGACCCATTTTGAAGCTACGCTAAAAGGCAGTTTCATTGAAAACTGTTACGTAAAACAGAAATGGTTCTTGTTAAGCAAGGAAGAGTTGCTTCATTGTTGTAACTAGTTTATGTATCTGGTTTTGCTCGCGGTAATTTTGGTTATTACATAAAAATTAA
>LQNK01000679.1:75655-108731 GCA_001586405.1 Phoebis sennae | reverse complement strand
CCTTACCGATCTCGTTTATCTTCAATCTTGAGAATTTCTTTTGTCTAAACTATTCGCCTACAAAATTGTATCAAGATCGGATTAACAATACAGTAATCTGCGGACACAAGCAATTAACGATGCTCCAGAATTAACATGATTAAAGCTGCAGGCAGAAGCTAGAATAAAATAATATAAAAATATTGTTCTCTGAAATTTAATTGCCACAACAAAATAGCTGGTTTCAATGAACAATCAATACAGCGTTTTGTACGTCCAAACACTGGTGATTATGTTTTTAACATCTGTTATTTTGATTGCAAGCTCGATGCTTAATTAATCCTTTTTCGATCAACAAATTCACCATTAATCGAGATATGTAATTACCTACGAAGCGTTTGAGAGTTGACGCTGTTTTTGTTAATAACACGGAAATTTTGTCACATCTCAAAGCTGTAAGTTGATAATGAAATTATTATAATAAGATAGAGATGACAAGTTGTTTAATTTTCTATATTTCATTATTTCAAGAAGAACATACATTTGTATAATCAAGTTTTTAATCAAATTTTTTGGACATCATGTTGAACTTTAATAATGTATTCATTAATACTAGCTCCTGTCCACGGCTTCACTCGTGTTAATTTTGTATCAATAAAAATATACATAATAAATGTAATATATACACGAAATTTCATCAAAATCTGTTCACTAATTGCGACCTAGTGACAAACATCCAAACACCAAAACTTTCACATCATGTTAGTATTAGGAATTAGTATTTAAAGAAATAAAATTTTACAAAAAAGTATGAAAAAATAAAAATAAACACAAACGCCGCGTCTTTTCACACAGTGCGTAAACAAAATCAAACTTTAGTGAAATAAAAATGTTTTCTGTTTCAGCACAATTTGCTCACTGATATCAGAAACACGACTGGAGGCGTTTCAGAGATTTTTACAATTTCATAGGCTTTTGATCACAGATGTAATGACATTTGAAATTTTTTGTTCTTCGTTTTTATTTGAACAGAAAATAAAACTGAGCTTGTTTATTTTGCTAGTTTTAGAACCTTTTTATTTTATGTTACGGCAGACAAGCGGAGCATGCGGTCTAAATAATGTTATATGACTGACTGCAGCCCAAGAATATCTACAAGTGCTGTAGTTGCCTTGCCGTCTTGATATTGGGAGGGGAGTAGAACAGGATAGGAGAGGAATAGGATGGGAATACAGGTCTACGGGCCTCTGGTCACCGTATAAAACACAGTGCAATACTGCTTCGATCTTCCAGATTACTAGAGATCAGGTGAACCGCTTGCATGCTGTATGAAAAAAAATGACCTAGATTTTTATACGTTTAAACATAGTAGATTATAATTTTAAAAATACGCAAGATAAACGTTGAAATGTCCTAGAAATAGTACAAGATGTAACAATTGATATGACGACCCGATTGATGCAATGGATGTAGCAATGGTCTATTGCCTCGGAGAGTGTGGGTTCAATCCCTACGAGTAGAAAATTATTATGTGATGAACATTGTAATTTTCTACTGTATGGGTGTTAATCTATCTATAGTATGTATTTAAAGAAATATGTTTAAGTATGTCTACCAGTTATCTAGTTTCCATAGTACAAGCTTAGTTTGGGACTAGATAGCGTAGTGTTAAATGTACCTAAATGTTTATTTACTAGAGATAGCACAAGCTGTAACGAGCTATTGTTGTAAAGCGCATGTTACATTAAGCATTGACGCTGTGACGTCACAAAGCGAGGAATGTTTAAGTCCTTACATTGTATAATAGTCTTTTCTTTGTAATGTATGCGTTGTGTTTACTGAGAATTACTTTTGTTTTAGCACGTAGCTTAATTTGTTTGTAGTGAATAAGCTACAAAACTACTGGACCGATTTGAAAAATATTTTTAAGGATTTAAAAGCCTTTCATTCACTGAAACCACACTTATTAAAATAAGTATCTGGCAAAAATGTTGTCTACACTTAAAAAAACATACAAAATAATATATAATGGAGATATCCAGTCTCAAATCCAAGCCACAATTGTAAATTGAACCGACCTACGATACTTAGAACGCACTATTATGCAAAAGAAAACTTAATTTAATCTATATATTAATACACGAAGTAAAACTTTAGACTCCTTTTTACGAGAGGTGCAGGACACATAATATTAATAAAAAGTACATTAAATCAATTAGACATTAAACACTAACTACCATGTCTTTGACAGACATAAACAAATATATGTTACACTCATTGCCTATAGAGTACTATTTTTAATGTTATCTGTTACTGAATGACAAGTTAAGTTTTAATTTTTAAATAATTGAATAAATTTTCATATATCTTTCAATTAAAAACATTAAACATTACTTCAACACCGCATTAAAAGCATACTTGCCTACACAAAACATAGCTTATTGTCCAACATTAAGTAAGCTGTCCTGAATAGCTTACTCCAAAGCTAACGATAGCTTAATCCGGTTAAGCTGAACGGATAAACTTTGGAAGCAGCTTTAAACGGCTTTACGAAAAAATCAATTAGTTTTCCGTCATTTTACAGTTTTATTGGTTGAAAGCGATATATCGAACGATAATCTACTTTAATAATATAGAGTTAGGGTTTAAAGTTGTTTGGACTTACTTATCTCTATTAATGCTTGTGGTGTTCTACTTTTCTTATACAAACGTGAGTGAGCGTATTTACAATTACAATTATAAAGAGGAAAGCTTTGTTTGTTTTTAATTAATAGACCCAAAAAATGGACCAATTTTAAAAATTCTTTCTCCATTCGAAAGCTACATTATCCACGAGAAACAAGCTATATTTTAAACATTATGCTACGGGAGCGTAGCCGCGCGGATCAGCTAGTATTATATAAAATATTTTCCACTTTTATACGGAAGAAGGTCATGAATCTCCCACTTCCGGATCCCTGGCCATTTATCTTAATACAATCCATCTATACGGAACCCATTAGAAATTAATGGGGTATAATCTGCAAGAAATGGCTACGATGAGATTTTATTTTTTATTGTTTTTATACACAATCATTTTACATTTCTTAAACGCCGTTTTATATAAAAAAAGTTAGTTTTTTTTACGTTACTTTAACTAATACTAGTAGTAATGTATTAGCTATTCTACGCGTTCACTACCGTTTATGATGTTAAATGCCTTTCTCGAATAATGGTCTATCTAAAGCAGTAAGTTTGTTTCAAAAGGACTGGAAATTTCTGAGGATAGCGCGTACAAAAAAACTGTTCTTTATTTTTATAGTTTATAAACATTATGCTATTATACTAGTGTATTTTGTTTAAAGATATATTGACCTACTTTAAATGCTTATATTAAAATTCAATTGTAATTAAGTTTTCCCTTAATTAATCATGTTGTAAGTTTGACGTAAAAAAAATTTTATGTTCTAATTTTAAGATACATAAAGTGTTAGATAAATTCATATATTGTGTTTATGTTGTGTTAGTAACATTTGTTTACAGTAACTGAAATGTCAATGTCATGATAGTATAAAACAGTGGTGCCATCTATATAATTGGTTATTGAGTATTATATTGTATTTAGTCTTGTATGTTTAAGTATTAAATGTATTAGTCAACTTTGTATAATATCTAATATTGTTATTAATTATTATTGGAAATAGACATTAAGTAAACCTAACGAAATGTATCTATTGTTTATGATATTGTCATTTACCCTTTCTTGAATGGTGTGTCATTGACTATTATAAAATGGGTTGTAAGTATTGTATTCCTCTCAGACTGTTACGAAACATTGGATAATAAACATGTACGTGCAAGTGATGTGTATCATTGGAAACAATTCCCAACAGTTGCTATTTAAATAAAGTATTATTTTTATATACTTTATACTCTACGTGTGGGCAAACATTCTTAACTGGGGCAATCACTATAAGTAATCTTAAAGTCAATTAATTAGCAACATCCGAAGAGGTCACTCTACCTTTACACAACCGTTGGCAGAGACAACTAATAAAGAACGCAGGTCAAGAATCGAGGTTAGCTGCCAATTTATGTGTCAACTGACTTACACGCGTGACTTTGTCTACGACGACGGTAGTGAATAACACAATATATACCCTTTGGCTCTTATGAATTCCTTTATTTGTATTTCTACGTACTTAAAAAAAATGATCTCATTTTTAAGTAATTTCGATAATTTACATTTAATTTTAATGCAAATAGTTAATAATAAATACATAACTTTTACATTGACTAGCTGACCCGCGCGGCTTCGCTCCCGTAATATAATGTTCTATATATAGCCTATATTACCCGTCGATAATGTAGGTGATGAATGTAGGTGTATTTATCTATAGTGTGTCTGTTTTTACAAAAAATAAGTTTATCAGTTGTCTAGTTTCCATAGTACAAGCTTTGCTTAGTTTAAAACTAGATGACTATGTATTATATGTCCGTAAAAAAGATTTATTCTACTTTTAAAATGTAATACTACGTAACTACGCTATAACGTAGTAATAACGCGAACACACAAAAAGACCTACAAAAATGGTGTAATTATTTAGCTAACGCCAAGAATAGAAAACAGTCGAACCTTCACTCTTTTGAAATTGGTTAAAAGCAAATAAGTTATACAAAAAATGAAATAAAACAATAGAAAGTATAAATTCGTTGCGTGACTCAGGGTCATTAATGATTAGGTCTAAACGTTACGGTTCAGGGTACGTGGGTACTCCTACTGTACAAGTTATAATTTATTAATAAGTACTTATTTACTGGCTTCGTTATATAAGTTATACCTGATATTGGTCTATCAGCATGTGAAATTTTATCAAAATTGGCCCAGCGGTTGTAACGTGATTGACGCACATACAAACAGACAAACAGATAAACAGACCGACAAACAGACAAACAGAAAAAAAAATTCTAACCATGGTTTTGGCATCTATAGAACATACATATTGCATACTAATTACTCTTTTTGAAAAAATAATATTCAATGTACAGAAATGGTTCGGTTACTCTTTTATTATATGTATAGATTATTATTCTATAAGGTACGGTGTGTTTATGGCACAAATAAACTTTTTTTCTTTCTTTCTAAATATCATTCGGTTACTCTTTTATTATATGTACAGGTTATTATTCTATAAGGTACGGTGTGTTTATGGGACAAATAGACTTTTTTCTTTGTTGTATCTAAATATAATTTTCAAAGAAGACTAGAAACATTGTATTTTCTATTTTTTCATTGCAGTACTGTGAGTAGATCAAACGATCTAGGCAAGAGTAGCATAAAAGGTTTGCGACCTTGGATCGACCGCATTGCAGTGGGTTTGATTTGTACGCAAGTGTAAGGGTTGCTAGTGACGAAGCGGTTTGAACGTTGGTTTATATTCTTCTTAAGTTAATCTTATAATCAAAAATAGTTTTGAACCAACATTGCGATTTAATACAAAATAGGTGATGATAAAATTTTATTTTAGGTATTATTTTAAAAGTGAAAATAAACATACTTTTTTACACGTAATATCATAGCAAGAAAGTTGACTCGTAGGTTCAGTGGTTAGCATATTCGGCGTTACTAACAAGAGGACCTGGGTTTGATCCCCAGTGGAGTCGGAAAAAACTGTTTCGATCTTGCAGGGCAGGGCTGATCGCTTACTTGGCTAAAACATTATCAGTGAAACGGTTTCAATATTCGTCCCATGTCCCAAGGGACATAATTTTTCGTAGCAAAAATTAAATAAATACTATAACGAATGATCCTTTCTCATCTTAAAAGAAAACCTCACTGCAATCATTAGGGCTGATAAAGAAAATATTATGTTACTAGCTTCGCTCGCTTTCTATAGATCAGTAAAACTTATCCTATCACGTAATCCAGCTAATAGTCTAGCTACCTACTACAAAATTTGATCAAAATCTGACGAGTAGTTTCAGTGTGATTGACACATAAACATTCAAATGTGACGAGCCGAGGGCGCAGTGGATTTGGCAATGGTCTATTGCGCTGAAAGTTATGGGTTTTGAGGGTAGAAAATTATGATGAGATGAACATTGCAATTTTCTATTGTCTGACTGTTGATTTATGTATAGTATGTATGTATTTACAAAAAAAGTATGTTTAAGTATGTCCATCAGTCATTTAGTTTCCATAGTACAAGCTTTGCTTAGTTTGTGAATAGATGGCGTTGTGTTAAATATCCATATTTAATTTAATATTTAAAACATCCACATTCACATTTATAATATTGGTGGCATAATTAAAGTAAAACATTGCCAAGAATCAACACTGAAAACCAAATAAGGAGTAAGTAAATATTAAATATGTAGAGTGTAGACGAACTTTTTTTTTATTCTTTATTTATTTTGGGACTTTTATAACCAAGTACATGTCAGTCCCATCGTACCTTAAACTTAATCTTAAGATCAGATCTTATCTTAAAACAATCCATAACAAATGTAGACGAACGTTAATTAGTTCCGAGTGTGATTTGAATTGCTTACCGAGTTTTATTTAGTTATCTTAATGCATTTGACGACGTGGCTTTACTTGCGCTATAACGGATAAGATTCTTTTGTTTGAGGGCTAAATTCAGTTTTAAATCCTACTTATCCTATTTTCCTACTACGGTTTCCTTATAAATGTGAAAGTAAGGTTGTTTGAATGTTTACATGTGTGTGTTCGGATGTTTGGATGTGTGTGTCAATCACACCCCGACTACTGCATCGATTTTCATGAAATTTTGTATACAGTTAAACTATTAGAGGTTTTAAGTGTTATGCTACTTTTTTTCTCGCATTGCTCAAGGGATCATTAATAATGTGATGATAAAAGAAAATATTCTAAAACTGTAACGTGTAGCTTTTACACGTAAATATCTGAAGTATGGTATCTGATAATATATCAACAGACAAACATTCACCTATTTCCCCCTATCTTCGTAACCACCCTACCGATTTCGCTCATCTTTGAACTTGACATTTTTTTTCTCTGCAATATTGGCTATACAATTGAATCAAGATCGGATAAACAATACTCAAGTTATCGTTCGACAATTTTTTTCTTACATACAAATATACAATCGCCTGGCCATATCGACTCCACGACCTAGCTTCGCTCGTAAATTAACTAAAGTATTCTTGCTTTTCAAAGTCAGTTACTCCCAAAATAACGAAGGAATTTCATCAGGCGTAAACAAACGTGCCAACTACGCCAATAAGTTATGGAAAATCTGCGTAATTATGTAAAACAGCTCGCAATTCGCTCCATATTCATACATTAGTTAGCTAACAAGCTGCTTATGTGTTTACTATTAACGGACTTAACGTGGCTTTAGTTTTAATTAAGGATTTCGAATTGCGGATTTATTATTATAAATTTAGTCCGAGAGTCGGTATACATTCATCAAGCAATGTTTCGTAACAGTAAGAGAGGAATACAGCACTTACAACCTATTTTATAATAGTTTATGACAAACCATTTAAGCGAGGGTAAGTGACAATATCATAAACAACAGATATATGATTTTAGTTTTACTTTATTATAATTTCCTATAATAATTAGCTACAATATTCAATACTTTGCAAATTTGACTAATGCAATTCCAAAAACATTCAAGACTAAATACAAATTAATATTTTATAATCAATTATATAAATGGCACCACTGTATTATACTATCATTATATTGACATTTCAGTTACTCTAAACAAATGTAGTAACACTAGGTCATACCTAAGTTGAAAATTAGTCTTACACCTCTCCTATTATACCCCGACATGAAACTGCAGACCTGGCCGGAATATTTATCAACTAGCTTTCATTCGTACCTTTAAGTAAATAATACTATAATTAATTAAAAATATTTAAACCTTGTTTTCAAATCACACTATCCATTGGTAAAAACCGCTCAAAAATAGCCTGAGTTTTTGAGGTTGTCGCGTTCATACATACAGACAGACTCGTTCTAGAGTACTTAATGTCATAAAGTTTCTTACCTTCGATTTGCGGCTCTTATATGCTTTTTCCGTTCCTGTAATAACAAAAAAGAAATTTAACAAAATATTCTTTAAAAAACAGTATGTCAATTGGTATTTTTTATTTGTCATTGAGAAATGTATGTACAAACTAGTTGTGCACCGTGGTTTGACCGCGTTTATCTGTTTTCCCCGTTCCCGTGGGATTTGATCAAAATCCTTTCTTAGCGGATAAATACGTCATGACATCTACCTGCATGGCAAATTCCAGCCTGATCTGTCTAGCGGTTTGGGCTGTGCGTTGTAAGATCACTTTGTCAGTCAGTCACCTTTGAGTTTTATATATATAGAAGTTTTTGTACTCTACTACTAGATACTTGAGCTATCAACATAGTTTAAACTTAAACAATCTGGAAGCATATAAAAACTCAATCATATTTTTAAAATTTCAACAGAAATACTTTTGAATAGACACTTCTTTAAAAGCTACCGTATTACTTAATCTTTTAAACCGAAATGTATTACCTTACGGTAACTCTGTAATTCTTTCCGTAATATTCCAAGACCTGGAACGTAGCCAAATTCCAGCGTTCGATGCAATATATTTGAGAAATTGAAATCTGACGTGAATAGTATATGACTTTATATTTTTGGAGAACTCCATAACTGATTTAAACTGACAATTTTCATGAAGGAATAGTGGAATTATTTATTTATTTACACTTTATTATGTTGATAAAAAAACAAATCTAAGTAACTTAAATTCTAATAAAGTAACAAACGACACTCCAATTCTAAAAGAACAAAAATATTTTTAGAATACGGTGTACTTAATGAGTAAAAAGCAAATTAATAATTTAGATGCAATAATCATAATTTTATTTCCTCTCAAAAATTCATATGATTATGGTATGAGTGTGTCACCTACATATATAATGCTAATCATTATTATTAATATTATCCTATACATATAAATGTATAGGACACATGACAGACAGACAGACACGGATACAGACAAATAACCTGATGAAATAGGGTTGAACAAAACATTTTGTCCGCGGCTCTACACAATTTTGCAGTCTACGCGAGCGAAGCCGCAGGCGGAAAGATAGTACAGTATAAAATATATTAACAAAGAACTAATAGATTTTAAGATACAATGCTTAAATTAAGAAGAATCATATTATCTCCTTGGTTTAACCACAGTACACGAATAAAAACCCCCTTATCCCTTCACAGTCGGGTAAAACCCCAGTAATCTCAGTACAGATATTATATAACATTTATGTGTACAGGGCTTATCGGTCCTATACTTTTTACACTACACATCCTCTATTAGTGACGATTCGCTGGATTTCACACTACACAATCTTCACATGGGATAGGGCTGTCAATTCGACATTTAAGTAAGTTTATAAAATAAAACTTTATTTGTCTCACAACATAAGCTTAATACATTTATATGTAGGAAGATAGGAAATCTAGCGTTGTGAGAGCATGGTGCCTGAAATAGGTGTCCGAAGAACCTGTAGCACAGGTCACCAATGTTGTGAATGTTTCAAATTTGTGGTTTACATGTATTCTTATGTATTATGAAACACGGCATTAGCTGAGATCACAAACACATTAAGCATTTAGTTGTATATATGTGATGATTATTTAATCACAATCATAATATATAATTTTCAAATGTATAAAAGTTTCAAAAATTATTATTATTAAAATTGAGTTTTGCCAGCCCTATCAAGAGTTAAAATCGCTGCGGTATGCAACCCGTATTTCCATACTTTGTGCTACAATTAGTGACGATACAGGACAAGGATTAAACATGGCAAGCGGTTAGTTTTAGATTAACTGGAATGGAATTAGTCCTACCAAATTTTCTATCAAAGTAATGTGAACTTCATCAAATCAAATTCAATATTAAAGTGATATAAATTTTAGACACAATATCAAAGCATCAAATTTTATATTAAGGTGATATTAATTTCAGTTATTGTTAACAGTTATTATTAAAGCACAAAACATTTACAATAATTTAATAAAATACTAATGTCCAAATACTGAAATGATACTTAACTTTAAGAAGCTCTTAAGAAGGGTGAATGGAACCTAATGTTACTAAAACATCTCTCAAACTAAGGCGTCAATTGATTATTCGGCCATTATGTTAACTTAGTTTAATATAGCTTAGGTTGTTTTATTGCTACTAAAATAAATAATGTATTTGTATACTTTACACTTTGTATTGATACTTCGTGATGGAATTACATATTACTTTTATTTAAAGTCGAACACATTTTTATACTTTACAAATATAGTGGAACTTGCACCCAGGGTTTCGCTCCTGTGGGAATATTGGGAATATAGTCTATAGCCTTCCTCGTTAAATGGGTTGTCTAACACTAAAAAATTTTTCAAATCGGACCAGTAGTTCCTGAGATTAGCGCGTTCAAACAAACTCTTCAGCTTTATAATATTTTTAGTAAAGATTGAGAGTAAAAAAGGTCCTATTTAAATAAAAGTAATGTATGTGTGGCAGCCCTATCGCGTGTTAAATTGCTGCGGTAAGGCACCCGTATTTCCATGCTTTGTGTGACAATTAGCGACGATACAGCATAGAGTTCACAGTTCCTTTATTTTTGTGTCTTAAATAAATATATAATTTAATTTTCCCAGTTTTAATGCTTGGAAATTAATTGCCCAAATAGTATGTTTAATTAATTATATTTTTTATAATTTTTTAGGGCAATATCGTAATGATGTTTATAAATTATTCATAGATTATTACGGTTTTGTTAAATTGAAAATAGGTAAACGCAACTAACATAACACAACTGATAGGTAACTTAAATAGATTTCAACAATAAAATAAAATAAAATGTCTACTTTTTTTAGCATATTTTATAGCATTAAAATATTAAAGAAATGTAATTCCAAATTCAATAAATAATTAATTTCAAAATATCTGTCTATTGTTTGCTTAAGTAATTTAATCTATCTATATTCATATTAAAAAGGAAACGTTTGTTTTTTATGTATTTTTGTAATATTTTCACTTTAAAACTACTGGACCGATACCAAAATTATTTCACCATTAGAAAGCTGCATTTTCTCTTACAGCCGTTTTCAATATTCTATCTATCCCTTGATTTGCTTACTAAAGTCAGACAAATCTATCTATTTTCACTTACTTTGATTTCAATATCCTAACTACGGATACATTTGCTCTGACTTTTGTCTATCTATTGTCATATAATCTGACATAACAATCTATTTATAATCATTGACACGTTATTGAAAATGGCCGTAAGTGACAAACACTATATAACATTATGCTACGAAGCGAAACCACGTGGAACAGTAGTTACCCATATTCACAGAAATAGTATAATACAGGCCTGAACAATAATTTTACTTAAAAAACCGAGCATGTTCCTCATAAAAAATGAACTAAACCGTTAATTAAGTATTTAGTAACAGAGCGTATATCTATGTACAGAGCAGATTAAAATTCAGAGCGTTTTCGTTGTTCCCCACCGAGTTTATCATTAAACCTCAGGCGAAATGCAGCGCATTTTGTTCTACTCTGTGCGATTAGTACTGGATCAAAGTAATTATGTAGAATAATCGTGGAAGGTTTTTAATGTCTAGTTGGTAAATTATTTTTGTAATATCCTACTTATGAATGCGAAAGTTTGAAGATGTATGTGTGTTTGTTACTCTTTCACGCAAAAACTACTGAACCGATTGTGATGAAACTTTTTTGAAAGGTTAAATACCAAAACTACCAGACCGGTTTCAAAAATGCCATCCCCTTTGAAAGCTGTATACCTACTTTATTATTCTTATTATTAGGGTTCGGTCCTCACGGGTAGAAAATTATTGTGAGATGGACATTATAATTTTCTACCGTCTGGGTGTCAAAAAAAGTATGTATAGCGTGTCTATAAGTTATCTAGTTTCCATAGAGCTTTGCCTAGTTAGCATTGTGAAGAAATGTCCAAGAATATTTATGTATTCGTCTTTGTTCTATTTTTAGCATCAAAGATCAACCGACTGTACCACATTTCTAAAATAAGCAGTGAAGTTCAAAAGAGTATTTAATTAACAAATTAAAGGCATTTCAATTACATTTTATCATTATCTGCAAACTAATCATCTGAAAAAGGCCAAATAAAAGGCCTTGGAAGCGTCTCACATTAATGAGCACAGTAATTAAAACACACAAGCGATTTTCGTTTGGTTTTTGCGGTTTTCGTTTTTGCGAAAACGTACTTAGCGTTTGTTGCGAACGAAGTTTTGTTTCTTTGTTAAGACTGCGGTTTTTACGTCAAAGGGTTTTGTTACAGTTGTGTACAATTTGATTAGTATTAGAAGTGTTTTTATGGAGGTTTTTCCGAAAGTAGTTTTTTTCAATGCAAGTTATAGAAATACCCTAAAACAACACTTAAACTTTAGAGGCAAAAAGCAGAGAAATAAATGGGTTATAAAAATAACTATTGATAAATAATTCTGCTAGGACCATTTTTAGGGGAGGTCTTTGAGGCAAGCTGAAAACTTGATACCTCTCCTATTATACCCCGACATGGATCTGCAGACCTGTTTGTGAAAAGGGGGGCTTATTTTTAAGACAAGGCAGGTAGAAAGTCCCACCAAAAAGACTTGTCTTTTTAAGAATATTATATTTAGCTATAAATAATACTCTACTAAAATTTATTCCATGTCAGGGTATAATAGAAGGAGCATCAGAAAAGTTTGCTCTCGGAGTATAATTTATAGATTAGAAAACCAGAGATTATAAATTTTTGATGACCGCTGCATCTTCTATGAGTGGAATAGGCTATATAACATTATGCTACGGGAGCGAAGCCACGCGGAACAACTTGTATTATACTGTATTCTCGGATATTCATCACGCTCCTTTTTTGGTGAATTGAAACAAAAATTAAAGTTAAGAATTAACGTGTTAGTCCATACAGGCAAAGTCACATGTAAAAGCTATCATAACGAATAATTACAGTTTACAGAACAAAATTGAATCGAATATAATAAATAACAGTTTTCAATCATTATGTGCCATAATTTAATTATACCCGCCAAAAATTCTACTTCAAAGCTATTTTCAACTATCCTTGTATTAATAAAAATTCGTAGCAATCGTGTATAAATTGTAAATCACTGGATTATATTTACATGGGACTTAACAGCTGGTTTAGACCCTCGTTAGGGGTGTCATGTACACACTTTCATTTATCATGTATTGTTCGCTGCCAATTTAATGGTTTTTGAATAAGCCACATCATTTTATAGGGTGTGTTTAGAAATGTTCAACATTTTGATGTTGAACCAAAGTTTGAAGTGAAGTACCCACCCACTATTTAAGTTAAGCGTCCACCTGTCGGTATCATCCGCAGTTAACATATCGATTTTTTTTTTTTCTTTTATTTTTTAAAAGGGGTTTTGTCACTGAGTGATTATATAAATATATATATTATTACACTAAAGGATCGTAATATAGTTTCGCTTCATAAAAAACTTATAGCACTCATAATGCTGGGCATCCACAGGTCCGCAATAAGCACCAGACGCATCGGTTTTTTATGAATCTTAATATTCTTTGTATAGAATGTCACACTAGTACAGTCATATATATATCTGACCATGGGCAGATTAGCAAAAATATCTCCCGCAAGGATGAGTTCAAATACATCTGACACACGTACGCGGCATAAATATCTGACATCAATTATTAGGCTACAATATCTGATAATAACAACTCTTCGACGTATTTGTCAGAAGAAAAAAGTTTGCATTTTCTATACAAATAAACGAATCCACATCCGCAACGGTGTCACTCAGTTCATCAGTTCACGCTGAACACCTAATACAAAATTATCAGAATTCATTATTTATATAGAAACTGCGATCCGATCCGATCAGTGGATGCAGTTATGTGACATTCTATACATCAGATATAACATGCTGTTATCTAGAAGCCTAGCTTTAAGACAGTGTTTCATATTTATGTCTATAATATATACATTAAAGGCCGGCAAAGCACCGGCGACACTCCTGGTGTTTCAGGTGTTCATGGGCGGCGGTGATCACTCAACATCAGGTGACCCAGTTGCTCCTTTGCTTGCTCTGCCATAAAAAAAATTATGTTCGTGCTTATAATATAATATGAATAAAGATTTACTTTATTCCTCCCTCATCCCTTCCCTTTCCTCAAAAAAGCTGTAATACATCCTGTATCAGTTTTAATAATCAGTGATAGGGTGACCCGTATGCTCCTTTGCGCATTTCGCGAAAAACATAAGCTTTTTAGGTATTTCCCTTTAGAATATTCACTCAATTACTTTTACTTATTTACCCTCAAGAAATTACAGCAGGTACTTTGTAAACTGCTGCGTCAGGGTCGTTGAAAGGTTTGGGGTGTTCGCTCTCCATTGCTTGGTTTTTAAATTTAATTAATTCGGTTTAAATGTCTTATGTTACATAATGAATAGTATTTTATAGAATTAAAGATGCTTTAATAATTGTTTATGAAAGTATATTTTTATCCATTTTAGCTTTTAACCGTATTTCTTTCCCTGATCAATTTAGTACAGGTACTAACAACTGTATTCTAAAAAGTTACCTTAATTTTACTTCCACTCAGGTTGCGTCAAATATGACGTATGCCGAATTTCAATCGAAAATTCATAACATAAAAATTTAATATTTTAATAAATAGATCGCACGAATGGAGGTGTTAAGTTTTCTTTTTCGAAATTTTCATAATGTGAGTGGACGTGAGTTAGTAGAGTTCCGACTCAGAATTTAAATTTTCGTTGACAGAGGTTGAGTAAAGTCGAGGAATGCTCGAGGAACGTATTAGAATACGGGTGTCAGTTACAATTGGTTTTAGAGTTCCGTACCTAAAAGGTAAAAAGGGTTTAGTGCCTATAAAAATTACTAAGCCTCCGCTGTCAATCTGTTTGTGTGACACCAGGCTCCTCATTCATAAATGCGAATCCGAAAGTATCGAAAATCGGATCAAGATTAATACAAATTTCGACGGAAACGTCTTCGTTCCGACCCGAATCGGATTTGTGAATCGATACCCAGGCTGTATCTCATAAACCATGATAGCTTTAAAGCTTATAAATGATGTAATTTCGTGTAACAACAAAAAAAAACTAAAAATTTCTCTCTTCTCCTTGGCCCTTTTCCATTATTTGGGGTCTCGTTCAAATGCGCTAGGAACGTCTGTCCTGGGTTGTCTCCTCTCTAAGTTGGAAAAAAAAACTAAAAATAAAAAGAAATAAAATTTTTATGGCGTTTTTTACGAAACCCTTGGTGCGCGATCAGGATCACACTTTGCCAGATTTTTATACCATGTGAAATTAATATGTAAAATTATAAGACTAGCATTTAATATTCCCATCTTATTATATATTCAATATTGTTTCTTATATGAAACATGATAACATAAATATTATCTATGTATTATATTCAGAGTGAGGATAATAACCAAGGCGAAGGCTTATTAACATTACGTAATCACTTGATAATTGAACAAATATTAGCTTTTCATACAATACCTACGTTGCTAGTTCTCAAAGAGTAGGGTAAACCCCTTTAAGTATACTGGAGTGTTATAATCATACACTGGTTGCACGATTTTTGACGTTTAATAACCTCCTCCTTTTTTGAAAGTCGGTTAAAAAAAGCCTCAGGGCTGTGACGATTTCTGTGCACACTGGGAAGTAAAATTCTAATGAAATAAAGAGTGTGTTTTCATGTTACGCATATATAACCTTAGTTTTATGTAAAGAAACGTATCAAATGCAATTTATGACAGTACATATTGTACTATACGTTATCCTAATATACATTACTCTTTTAAATGTTACACAGAATAATTTTCGTCGCCCTTGAAAGACGTGTCCCACAACACGAACGGAAAATGTCGATATTCACTACAACTACGACAATTCTACATTGGTTGTTAGGTCTTTAAGGTCTTTAATTATAGCCTGATTTCATAGCTCTCTGTTAACATTGTGTTTTCGAATCTTTGAATTATTTTTCTTACAAATATTTAATCATTTCACATAAAAATTTACAGTTTATGAGGAAAATCGACGGCCACTGTGCTACAGACACCAGCGTCCTCCCCTCACATTGCATTATACATTATAAAAATAATTACAAACTTAAAGATAACATTGTGCACATTTATATTTATATCTACAAAGATGGGTTTGTTACAACACTTATAACTCAAAATCTGCTGGGCCAAATTGGCAGAATAACAGAATATTAAGATAGCTTAAGACCAGAAAAATTACATAACTTTTAAACCCGGGCACAGCTATTTTTATATAATTCGCGTCATTTAAATCCAGCCTAAAAGTAAAACGGAAAAATATATATCTGTTTTTGAAGCTAGCTTTCAAAGGGTAGGGCCTATCATGATCCCAGCTTAGCTTTACATCGTGTCCTGATAGTGGATGCGATAACATTGTTTGTTAGCCCAAACCTTTCGTGTCTGTTATTGGGGATTATTTTGTTATACGTATCGGAATACGAGTGTTATAAATGAATTGGGGTTATTATTAGGGACTTTGTTGTTTAATACTTCCATTTTGTTTGATAATTATTTTATAATTAGATGTGCCATGGTTTCACTCGCTTTTATCTGTTTTTCCCGTTCGTGTATTTTTAGCGGTTTAGTTTCTCAGCGGATGCCTACGAAATAACATCTACCTGCATACCAAATAACAGCCCGATCCGTCTAGCGGTTTGGGCTGTGCGTTGACATATCACTAAATCAGTCAGTCAGTCGGTCCTTTGAAGTTTTATAAATATAGATAATTTGAAAAATATGTATACTTAAACTTTAAAACTACCCAACAGATTTTGATGCGGTTTTTATTGATAGACAGATAGATTCAAGAGGAAGATAGTATTGTATCTTTGAAGGGCATAGTCTTCCAGAGCTTGCCGCTAATTTCTTGATAAAAAGAAATTACTATTAACTAAATTGTAAAAAATTATAACCCGAATAACATAAAATTTTTACTAAGCCTAAACTTTTACGAAAAATATAACAACAGTTGTGCCATAAACGATTCAATATATTTAACGTACGGGTATTTGACTTAACTTTCATGTTCAATAAAATATGAAAAATCGTAGCGTGCAGCACCCGCGAAATAAAATTCCGATATTTCAATAACGTCATGTTTTAAAGATCGTAATATTTTACGAGTGACCCTTTAGTTTTAGAGTTATTGGCGAGCGAAGCCACGTTAAATTCAGTGTATATTTGTTCAAAGAGTGTATATTATAATATAGGGTAGTCAATGCCTGTTAATTAAAATATGTGACACTAGATTTAGCTCGCGTTTATTCTAGTAAGAGCGACTAATACCATAAATGTGCGTTTGGGTGTATGTGTAATTACGCTGCAATTATTGAAGAGATTTTGATGAAATTTCGATACGCTTTAGAGCTGGGATACACGATGCGTTGTGGCGTCGCACCGCAAAGATTTCACCGTATCGGTGGGCACAAGGACGGTGCGGCGGCGCGTTTGCCACAGCTGGAAAATCTGCAACTGAGCCTATGCACCCCTCCCCACCTCGTCTCGGTGGTTGCAAATCCGATGGCGTGATTACACGCATTATTAACACCAAAACGCACACGTGTGGTATTAGTAGAATTATGATTTCATACTTGCAAAGTGTCTTTATTAAGAATGGTTTTGATCTGTGTAACTTCTAATTCCATGGCAACACCGAGATTAAAGACTTATATGTTATTCTGCACCCTTACCAATACCTAAACCTTATGTATACCAAGTTTTGTCATAATCATTTTAATAGTTTTTCCTTGAAAGAGTAAGAAAATAAATACATCCTCACAAACTTTCGCAATTATAATATTAGTAGGATTCTCAAAAGAGTATGTGACATGGGAGCTTTAGACAAGCAAAACGGGATTTTTTCCCTATGTGTGGATGGATTTATGAAAAAATAAATAAATTAACTGAAGGAAGGGGCTATAGTATCAAAGTTTACCTTAGCTTGGACTATTGTATTTCGTGTCACATGTCCAAGAATGTTTATGTCTACGAGTAGTATAAACTAGACAAGTTTTGATAGTACAATGTTTACTTTAGGAGCAGACAGCGTAGAATGAAATACCTGAGTATTTCGCAATATGTCGGTGCAGATTATCAATATTATTTTATGTCAAGCGTGTAGTTATCTCGATGTTCAAAAAAAACAAATTTTCAGTTTCTACTGCCCTTTTAGTAACAAGTCTTGCAAAAAATTATACTATCTTTGTACTCCGAGAGCTAGCTAGATCATTTTTGGGGAGGTATTTGAGGCAAGCTGAAAACTTGTATGATGCCTCTCCTATTATACCCCAACATGGAACTGTATAATCACTGCATAGTATAAAACAAAGTCGCTTTCCTTGTCCCTATGTCCCTTTGTATGTAAATCTTTAAAACTAGGCAACGGAATTCGATGCGGTTTTTTTATAGTTAGAGTGATTCAAGAGGAAGGATTATATGTATGATAACATCCATTAAATCGTGGAGAAATACTGTTATTTTTAAGGTTTCTAATGTGATGTCGTTAATTATCATTTTTTTCCGCTTACATTGAAAACACAGACTGAATCCTACAAGATTTATCAAAATAATTTACTAATTTTTATTTATAATGTTTACAGTTTTTCTGTAGTATCAGCATTGCAACCGTGCGAAGTCGGGACGGGTATTTACTTATAAGTAAATTTGCATCTCGCCACAGTATATTTTGCATATTTAAACTAGTGTAAAATTGTTCATTGCACTTAAAATTACATAAGAAATGTGTCGGACAGACAAGGTACATGAAAGATTTTTTTTTTTTTACCATTTTTATTTACCATTCCACGATATTCAGAAACACTTAAAACATTTTAATATCAATAAACATACGAAGGAAATACTAAATAAAATATGAAACCGGCTGTTCCCTCGGGAAAAAGTTCGAGTTAAAAAATATTACTTTTTGGACGCGAGCCAGCGCCTGATAAAATATAATGCATTTAGAATACTTGAATGCACTACACTGCATGTATTCTTTTACCGTACTTTGTAAATGTAACGTTTACGTTAAGAATAGGGCCTACCATGACTTAAACATTTTTGTTGTAAGTTTCTTGTGAACTTAGAAAAATTTTACATCAATGTACTACAATATATTTTTATTGTTATTATAAAGAAGTTCTTTTTTCTGTCAATATATCATTTGTTTTATCCGCAAATAATCATTTCTATGACTAGATATTTATTTTAATTGTATACTTTTACGATCAATATAATGTGTTTTGTGTAAGACTTCGATAAACGTTAAAAATATACACATATTTATATTTTTTATAACTTTTTCTTTATTTATTTCTTTTTTGAATAAAGATATATTAATGGAACATACTTAACATCCAAAATATTAACAAGTTAACGCTTTTCATTAAATAATAGTCAATTCGTACACCATTTTTATACCTTTACAATTAAATTTCTCTCACTTGTGAGATACTATCCAAAAATATTTTATGTATGTACCGCAACAATACTAGAAGTTCCTCTTACAAACATTCTTATAAAAATATCGTTGAATTTTTCATAAGAAAAAGGCTTTCATAAAAATATTGACGCTACATTGCGTAGCCTTGACGCAAGGCACTTGATACATAAGGCTTCCGTAAAGCGATTATATTAATCCTATTCATTTTTACTGACTTTGTTATTTATTGTAAACAATAATATTCCTACACGTAATGATTAAAATACTATAATCTCATTTTTTTATATCGAATAGGTATCAACGAACAAATGTTTTAATACTAATATGTAATTTTATTAATTAATTATCGATTTCTTGACGACGACTTGACGACCCGATTGGCGCAGTGGTTCTGCAATGATCTATTGCGCCGGAGGGTGTGGGTTCGATCCCCACGAGTAGAAAATTATGATGTGATGAACACTGTAATTTTCTACTATCTGGGTGTTAATTTATCTATAGTATGTATGTATTTACAAAAAAAAGTAGGTTTAAGTATGTCTATCAGTTATCTAGTATCCATAGTACAAGCTTTGCTTAGTTTGGGACTAGATGGCGTTGTGTTTAATGTCCAGGAATATTTATTTATTCTCGCTAAAAATGCAAGTCGTCCATTTAGACGACTTGAAATTTATCTGAATATTTATTTAAGCAAGCCATTAACTATTCAAAAATCACTTAATCAAATAAAAGTTAGAATATGTGGGAAGACAAGGGGTAATGCGACAGAGGATAATTAACACCCCCCACACAAAAATGTAGAACACATTCCTCCACCATAATTCGGCCCTGTGATAATATTACAAAAGGTCTAAATTAACATTTTTATATTCGACATTCTGATTTATAAATGTTTACCAAAAGCTCAATTTAAACGTAAAGTAAATAAACGTATTTTCTGTAAGCCCAAAAAATGTATCAACATATTAATTTCGGTCAATGATTTATATTTCAGTGTCGAAATTATATTTTCTCACTCAAAATACCGCGTTCAAAGATTTTATTAGTGGATGATAATTATTTGAATATTATAAAATCTCACAGGAGTAAATAACTTATATCAAAACTAGCTTTCCGCCCGCGGCTTCGCACGCGTGGGCCACTAATTTCTGTACTTTTTAGAGGCGCACAACAAAGTTTAAAAAATTACGGTTGAAGTACCGCTTATATATGCGCATGTCTATAGCTTTTTTGTAATTTTCTATGGAAATAGGTTTGACCAAAATCTCACAGTTCGCGCGCCTCTTCTAAATACAGAAAATTGTAGCCAACGCAAGCGAAGCCGCGGGCGGAGAGTTAGTTATTTTTTGAAGGTTTTAGGGCATTCATTGAGTGTTTTAATGTCTTAATCTATACGTTAAGAGTATAAAAATGCATGTTCGCAACTCAACCAAAATCTCACATTGTCACGTGGTATAACATTTTCACGACTTTAGAATCGTATATCTCAAAAAATATTTATTTTAGCAAAAAACGCATTTAGAAACCCTTATTTCATTTTTAAAGACCTGTCGAATGACACCTCATTTAATTATCTATTCGTGAATTTATTTTTATACCCTCCGTTCACATGTATGGAAAGCCACCCCTAAAAATATTTTTTTTCAAATAAAATGTAGCCTATAAGTTGAACCTAGTATTGGTCTATCAGCATGTGAAATTTTATCAAAATCTACCCAGTGGTTATTACGTGATTGACGAACATACAAACAGATAAACAGACAAACAGACAAACAGACAAACAGAAAAAAAAATTTTTAACCATGGTTTTGGTATCTATAGAACATACATATTGCATACCATTTACTCTTTTTGAAAAATATTCAATGTACAGAAATGGTTCGGTTACTGTTTTATTATATGTATAGATAAGCCCTAATTGAAATAAACACTATGCTTCGTTCGTTAAGATTTATATTGTGACAAATAACGACCATTTTCAATATTCTATCTATCACTTGTTTTGCTTACTAAAGTCAGACAAATCTATCTATTTGCACTAACTTTGATTTCAATATCCTATCGACGGATAGCCTTTGCAATGACTTATGTCTATCTAACGTCATATAATCTTAGATAACAATCTATCCATAATCTTTCGTACATTATTGAAAACGGCCGTAAAACAACTGTTTATAATGATACCAATTTCAAATTGTTAATTTTGATGGGTATCATTCTAAAATAAAAAATATATAAGTCATAAAAAAGCTAGAGTCTGTTAGTTCGTTTTGAAAGAATCCTTTTGTGTTAGCTAGACCATTAACCGCGGAAAGCAATATAACATTACACGAGAAACAGCTAGTTAAATATACAATACTATTAACACCATTCAATGAGAGTACTCAACCTTACTGTTGAAAGAGTAACAGCATTGCAGAATAATTAAACTTAAAATCGACATTCTCGTTTTTCTGTATCCAATTTATTTTATTACTTGCGCAATACATCAGGTAAGTGTTAAGAGATCTACCTATAGAAAATTGTGTACGTGTAGCAGAAAAACCTCTACTAATATTTAAAAGAAAAAAGAAAGAAAGAAATGCGAGTATATCTATCTCTCTTTAGCTAACCCCGTTAACGGTTTTGGAAGAAATTTTATACAAGAAGCTTGATTCTCGAAAAACTATATGGTTAGTATTTATCTTGTAAGTCCCAATGGATTCAGAATATTATATGCTTCTATGCTTTGTACGGTACTACACTGGTAAAACCACGGATCTCAGCTCGTTTTATAAAGTGTCTTATCGATAAAATTCAACTGCAATTTATCATGTAGGAACAAATGTACTACAAATTCAAAACTATTAGAAATCAGGCGTAGGACGGAGGTTTTAACGAGCTTGAAATAAAGTTCCTATCAGACTTAAAAAATTATATGATATGGTTGACAATACAAAACTAAATCTTAATACGCGATTTGTATTACATTTTTAATTAATACCACAGAAGAAACATTTAAATAGAAACTAGAAATAGTTTACTCGTATCAAGTTTCCATTACATAAGACCTAACCGCTCGGATTTAGACCTAGGCTATAACTATGCAGGTCTAATCACGACTAAATAGGTTTAAGATCTAGTCTACCTAACTTACACGCTAAGCCGGCTTTAATGAGCGAACATTTACCTATATTTTAATAACAGGTAAAGTTGCTTTGTGCATATATTTCCACGTTGAATATCGTACTGTTAATTTTAAATTAAATTCGTATTAAATAAATTTGTTACATTTATACTAATACTTATATTATACTAGGTGTGCCCCGCGTATATCTCGGTCACATAATAATTTTCTACTCGTAGGGATCGAACCTACTCCCTCCTTATCAAAATTAAAAAAATATATTGGTATTAAAAATCAAAGGTAATTGTAGAAAGAAGAGCAAGAATTATATTATATATTTTTTTTATATACAATGATGTCAAACATACCTCTCACCTATTTTATAAGGTCCGTGTAGTGTATAAATACCACAAACACGGAATAGAAAAAACAAGTGGAAGTGCCCTAGTGCTTCTTTAGTATGAGAACCACGGAATAGAAAAAACAAGTGGAAGTGCCCTAGTGCTTCTTTAGTATGAGAACCAATGTCGCCAAACTCACACATTGACAAATTAAATCGTACAATGCATACAAAAGAAGCAATGTCAAAAATTGTCAAAAAACATTTCGGTTGAAAATCGTATTTATTGTTATTTAAAATGAAATCTTTTTGTATGACAGTAAGGTAGTAATTAGTTTATCTGTTGAATCAATTCTCCACCTAGCATAAATTACTAACTATTCAACGATATTATAAATTCATTAAATTTTGATCTCTAACACCTTTTAAATAAATGTTATATTTACGGTACAACCGTTTGACACTCAGTTGTCATTTTGCTACTCACCCAGTGATTGATCGTGTCGATAACGATATGTCGATATTAGTTAAATTTCCACTATAACCGAAAAATAATTAAACATAAATTTAAGAACTCCAAGAGGAGGAAGTCGTCCTAACTGATTCCTTATTTAATTTGTATTATAAATTAATATATATTTTAATACTACTTATTTTCAATTTGTTTTTGTGGTTTGCCACTGCAAACCACAAAAACATTTTATACGATGGTTTAAAATCCTTCGTATGCGAGTCCAATACTTTTTAGCTGATTGTATTAAATTCAAGTATTGTTTTTACATTATTAATTTCACTTATTTATCGATATCAAAAAATTTGTCACATCCCTCATCGAAGCTTCTAGAACTTATATCATTTGATTTAGGTACTTATTAAAGTCAATTATGTACTCTAAGTCAACAGCATAAGGTATTTTTTAATTTGAAAAAATATACGAATTTGTGTTTTTCACAATAATTTACATTTTATTGTATTAAAACAAACTTTTATATTTGCCGGTGATAAGATACATCGCCATGAGACTTATTTATTATGCTGGATCGTTTTTACAATTTATAATTGCGGAATAACGCCTGATTTCAATATATTATATCTGAAGTCGGGACGTTATGTCACATCAAGTAGCGAATAGCGACTGGACCGATGTTGTACAATAGTACAAAGTTAAAAGTCGCAAGCTAGAGCAGCAGGGCACTTCCACTTGTTTTTTCTATTCCGTGACCACAAACAACTTATTTTCAAGCTAAGAAACTGAAAATAGGCGTTAACAACATAAAATTAAGGTCGAATGGTGACCTTTGGGTTAGTTACAAATCGCGGTCTGGTCACGCTTGGCAGATTACCCTCAGAAACCCTTTATTTCACGATGTTTTGTATGAATATTCACATGTTGTTTTATATGATAATCTTATCAAAATCCCCAATCAAATTTGTTTATTGACTGGATTAAAAGATTGATACTTTGAAGGTATTGATCGTTTCCCTTCCTGAAATAATATAACGTAACATTGTATAATATTATATAACCTATAGATTTCCTTGACTAATAGACAGAGAGAAAAAGAAAAAGTATTTAATCACTATAGTACAATAAGCTCTTACAATAAAAAAATATATATATATCTATGAATATTGTGTACAGCAAAAAGGGTACAGACTCAGCACAATGTATCAAGACTTCAATTTGACACGCTGATCTTCAACATAACCTAATAATCTATCTAGTACAAAAAAAAATCTCAAGTCAGACCAGTAGTTTCTGAGATTAGCGCGTTCGAACAAACCCTTCAGCTTTATATTATTAGAAAACATTTATATTTAATAGTTCAAGGATGAAATATCTTATCTACATTTACACTAATATTATAAAGAGGAAAGATTTGATTTTCTGTTTGTTTGAATTGAAAAGGCTCCAAAACTACTGGACTGATTTGAAAAATTCTTTTACCATTGGACTCTTAAGTTATCCCTGATGAATAAACGCTATATAACATTATGCTACGAGAGCGAAGCCGCACGGTAAAATGTGCAAATATTTGTACATTTTATTCTATACCATAGACAAAATGAGGTCAAGCTATTTTTTTTTATTCTCACAGAAAACACACTATTTAAATAGAAATACCGTCTATAAAGATCATCACATAGAAAGTGTATAAAATTTCGTAGTAATTGCTGCCACTACAACTAAAAATGTATTCAAAACGAAGTTCAATAACAATTCTACAAACATGAATTCAAACTGAAGTCGAAAGAAATTCCTTTACAAAGTTTTCACGTCAAATTTTCGCTTGAACTTAACAAACGTAAGCCTTTTCAACACCAAAACTGGGACGACCGAATTAATTCATTCGTTTTTGTTAGAAACGATCGCTAACTATCAATTCTGGCTTGACAATTGGCGGTGACTATAATTAAAGGCTTTATGCTCAATTAAATATGCATTAATGAAAATTTAAAATAATCCTTCCCACTAGTATTATGAAGCTTTTGAGGTTTATATGTTTATATGTCAATCGCGTGGCAGCTTTTTCAGATTTTATGGCATTTATAAATGAAATAAACTTTTTTAATGGGATGATAACTAAGTTTGAATATCTCGAGAAGTAGTAAAAATGTACTTGTCAAATTGTATGCAATATGGAACTTGAAACCATTTTTCTATTTTAGAAAAGGCAAGTGTGGCATGCGGTTTACTTGATGCTAAGTAACCGACCGCAGCCCATGAACGTCTACAACATCAAAGTTTCGCAGATGCATTGCCGGCTTGAAGGAACTGGAAGGGGTAAGGAGAGGATTAACAATGGGAGAACGAGATTGTAGGAGAGAAGTAGTATTATTTTTTAAATTATTAATTGTCGTAAAATGGTCTTAAATATATATTGATTAATAACACTAAAAGGAAAACAATAAGGAAATCAGTATATTTTATCTGAAATATAAATGCATGGACAGTTTAAATTTTCCATACAAATTTATGTATAAAATTATATTTATTTAATTTAAACAAACTGTTAAATTTTAAACGTATTGTATGTATGACTGAATTAGGTCAAACAGCGCATTTAAAGGTGTAAAATCAAATGCGAGCATAATTTAACTTGAAGAAAATAAATCAGAATATAACTGACAGAAAAACATGAATAAACTCCATTTTTATGCACGATTTCCATGCACGTATAAATTAAAATGTAAACATAATTGTACCACCTCATTGGTTCAGTGGTTACGAGTTACCACCTAGAGTCCTAGGTTCGATCCCCGGTGGAGACGTGAACAAAAAATGCCTGGATAATAATGACCGATTTCGGCCATGGTGACCAATCTCAACAGAGACTAGCCAGCTAGGAAGTATTGCATAAGTGTACGCGCGAACACAGGTACGCAGGAACACACTCTTTAACCATTACTCTCATAATCCGATGGGATGGCAGACCAACACGACCGGCGAGAGATCAGGCGCAGGACTGACGGCTTTACGTGCTCTCCGAGGCACGGGGATTTTCCAACTTCTAAACTCAGGGCTGTTACTGAGATTTCTTTGTCCCAATAACATTTTTTTTGGTCCCACCTGGGCTTCGAACCCGAGACCCCTCGATCTGTAGCCAAAGACGCAACTCCAACGAGGCTGGATAAAAAGCCAGAAAAGGCTGATACTTACCTTTAAATAAAAATTTATCAGTGACGGATTTAACATGCCCCATACTCCAATAGGAAACACAGGACTTCTTTTTATAATTTCACAAACGAAAAATAATTAAAAATATTCTGTATTTCAAAGAAAAGTTCTCATAAGTACGCTTAGCTACAGGGTGATTACGTAACACAGTGCAAAGTTTCGGTCGTTTTGTCTTCATTAATAAGTTCTCGGTTCCCGAATTGTCAGTCACTCTAATTAAATGAAACAATTAATTTTAAACTGTCTAAGTACATTGATTGATTTTGGGGTTCAGTACGTTTGATAAAAATATACAAATCCAATTAACGGAATGTTTATCAATCTTAACATTGAGTAGATCAACTGTGATTAATATATTAGTGCACAGAATAACATCTACCTGAATAAATGACCATCATCAGTGGCTAACACAACAGTGACTAGGTAACTGTGCGTATTTGTACACAAGCACAGTTCAGGTAACAGAGGGTAATTCTGCTGTTTAACATCTTCAGAAACAAAAGAGTGAGAGCCGAGCATTGTACGATTGGGCTAAGCTCGCACCGGTTAAATTATCACCCCCCAGCAGAACATAAGCGTGAAGTAGTATTGCACTGTGTTTCGTATGGTGAACGGGGGTTCGGAGGCCCGTATTCCCATCCCATTCCTCTCCCATCCATATCAACATGATAAATTTCCCATGATTAATTCCCTCCTTATTCCCTCCCTTTTTTCTGGAAATGTTCATGGGGAGGGGTCAGTCACTTAACATCAGGTGAACCGCATACTCCGCTTACCTGTTGTGACATGAAAAAAATCCGTTCAGTTGTTGCGGTGTGATTGACACACAAACATGCAAACATTCACACATACAATATTAGTAGGACAATATTAATAAGATACACACAACATAAAGAAATCTTTCTTTCCAGGATAATCTTGAATTATTTATCACAGTATAATATTTGGGATTTACTCTAGGATATTTTTAATTCAATAGAATAGAATTCTCAAGGCCAATAGATTTGTAGCCGGGCAAACTAATCACTAGACAAACGGAGCAGTCTGACGCTGACACCTAAATTATTGGATTGTAGGATCCGAAACTAAGCTATGAAAAACGATTCGTATTGGGGGATACCATCACAAACAGATAGGTACAGAAGTCAAACTACATCAAGCACATTCGAGCAAGGCACACATAGACACTGGTAATCGACTGTTTATGTCGGGCTACATCGGAACAACAAGTTTCATCCGTTTGTGACACGCCATTATTTATACATTCCTTATTTATTTTAATATATTGGTCATACGATACGTATAAAGTGTAAGTAAAATTGCTTTTAACGCTAGAGTATAATATATCGATACATAGTATGGGAAACACAAAATAAATCTTATGATTTACAGAAAGATAGGTATAAAACTCCTCTATCCTTCCCACTTCACGGAAAATGTCCACTACACGTACAAAAAATGTAAACATAATTTGGCATATAATATTCAGGTGGCGGTTGTTTGTCAACGAGTTTCGTTCATTTGGACTACGTATCCTGTATTTATGTATATCAACGCCCTTTTAAAACTTGGAAGTAACCATCCAATTGGTAACATTTGTTTCATATGATTGTATTCCCGTGGCCACTAAAACATGACATTTCCTAGCGTTGTTAGACCAACAACGACCCTAATCTCTGTCAAGTGTGGATAGACCCTTCCATGCCTATCACGTAAGTATAAACTGTTTGGAATATTGTTTTACAAGGCCTGTTAGAATACTACTGATGTCTTTTATTGCATACTTGTGGTACATTTATTTGGGTTATCATAATGCCAGAAGTGTTTTGATTATAGGCTAAACATTGTAATTTTCTAGGTTTTAAGGTGTGTAAAGTAAATGTTTTGACATATGTTTTTAAACTCTAATTTTCACAGTACAAGCTTTGGTTAGTTAGGGATTAGATGGAGTGGGTGTCATATGTCAGAATAGTTATTTATATTCAAAACTCATCTAATTTGGAATTACCCACCAAACTGGTAACATTTGTATTATGCGATTGTATTCCCACGGCCACTAAAACATAACAATTTCTGACATTATTAGGCCAGCAACGACCCTAATCTCTGTCAAGTGTGGACAGACCCTTCCACGTCTATCGCTTATGAACAAGTTGTTTGGGAACTTTGTTTTAAAATAAAAATATATTTTTTGCGTACTATTCGAATATATCTGTGTCTATCATATGTCGCCTCTACACATCAGCAGACGCGTACGCGGATGTCACCTGCAGACGTCTGACTGAAGACTGCGGACATGAAGACGGGGTAATATGTCTATCGGTAGACAGCCGTAGTAGATAATTTATGTCTCCTTATGCATCCGCCATCCATCAACTGATGACGTCCGCATAGCGTCTGCAGATGTGTAGAGAGGGCTTTATATATTAGTAATATGATAGAATTAGTAATATGAGAGAGTATTGTGATTGACATTACAATTATTTACTAGTCCAGGCGCTAAGTAACCAATTGGTAACTTATTTTTTGGTACTTGTATATTTACAAATGTTTAACAGTCAATTAGGGTTCCCAATCTTTTTTCAATCCATGACGCACGAGTTAGTTATATGTTTAGACGCCCTAGTGTCTGCGGGGGGTGAGTTCAAGTTCCAAATAGGATTAAGGGGTCTGATAGTCGGGACGCATCAATGGGAGGAGGGGAAGTAATTGAACCCTCGCGACGCCCTTCTATACTTCCTGCGACGTACCAGGGCGTTACACAGTTTATGTACCTCTGGTCTACAGCACAAGATTTCCTTAATTTGGCTTTAGTATAGTTTCACATGCCCGAGAATTTTTATTTACTACTAGCTTTCCGCCCGCAGCTTCGCTCGCGTGGACCCGGCAATTCGATTTTTTCTGGCCGTAAAAACCATGCTTGAACTTCAACGAACATTTAAAAAAAGAATTGTCCAAATTGGTCCAGTCGTTGTTGATTTATGCGCTTACCAACACATTTTGCGATTCATTTTTATATATAAGAATATATCGAGTATGTAAACTTAAAATTACTCATCCAACTGGTAACATTTGTTACATGTGACTATTCCCACGGCTACTAGAACACTACAAATTCTGGTGTTATTAGGCTTAGAATTGTTATGTACCAACATCGACCCTAATCTCTGTCAAGTGTGGACAGACCCTTCCACGCCTATCTCGTATGAACAAATTGTTTGGGCAATTGTTTCTTATGCCTGTTATAGTACTTTAGTTTACATGTGGTTTTATTCGTATCTTCTCGAGTTAGAACAAAAGTAAACACCCATTTATCCGAAATAGAATTTGTTTACACGAATATTTGGATTATGTTAAGTTGTGATAGCTATTGCAAAAAAAGGAAATTGTAGTGTTGTTGCACACAGGAAATTTTAAATAATTAATAGTAGTATAAGGCGAATTAGAAAAAGTAGGAGTAAGACATTGCTATAAAATAAAAGACTTATACTACCCAGTGTTTTTTATCTATTAAATAAATATATATATTATCCATTATCTAATGTCCACATAGCAAAGAGGGTAGGTGTCAATCTGGCAGTCGCGTAACGGACGTGGTTCAGATTGGACGTGCGCCTGCGCTCGCGTTGTGTGTAGTGGTGAGCCAATTAAATAGTTTCTAGTATCCATGAAGCAATTACCTGGAGGACAAATAGTAGACTCTATGATCACCTAGCAAAATTATACCATTTAAACAATTTTGTATCGTCAAAGTCTATTCATGTGCTATATGGACATGTATTCTTCTTCTATTTTTCATTATTTATTTCCTTCGAACTCAGATACAAAATACTTTTGATGTTGCACGTCTATAGGCGGTCGTAACGTTCGTAATGTCAGAAAAAACACATTCATTTCCTGATATAATAAAAATATTCAATTATAAGGATAATTATTCACGATTCCACTTCAATGTTGTCCAACTTCCAGTTATTTTAAAGTAAATATAAATCCTTGTTTTAATAACCAGAAGTTAGTATATTCCTGTTTCAAAATACATCTCCGATGTGAAAATGAAGTAGGTACTAAGAACAATATTTGTTATACTAAAACAACAGTACCAAAAAATAATACGTAATGAATATGTTTAAGCATTTTGTTCCTTAGAACTTCAGAAGTTTATTTGAAATTCTTGGAAGTCTCCACAGCTCGGTGAGTCAAAGTTGGAATGAATATGAATATTGATTACTATTAGTAAACTACACTAGTATAATATTAGTTCTCACACTTATACCACAAGTATGCGTAGCTTGAAAAGTTAAGTAAAATTAATTGTTATGTGGAGCAGAATTTACATCCTACAGCCGACAGGCCCCCGGTAGACGCGTGAAAATAAATATCGGTTCAGTAAGGTATAGAAGACTTATAATAGGGGAGAACTTCACTTATGCGACGTATGAAACGTGATAGAAGTGATAAGACTATGTGATAGAAAGAGAGGATTGATAGTTTTCAAGAGTCGAGTTTTGCTCACATAATATCATTCGGGTTTAACGAAACTTATGGGTGTGTTTCATAGGTAGGGAGAAAAATTATTTAAAATTTACCTTAAGCCCACTTTCCATTCATTAAACATAGACGTATGATTTTTCCCATCAATGAGCTCGATTCAATGATTGAACATTTTTTTGCAAGTTACTAGTAAATATTTCAATTAACATGGAATTTTTATCAAACAATTTTGTGGTCTACATTCCCTTTGAGGAGTTGCATCATATAATTGACTAGCTGATCCGCGCGACTTCGCTACCGTCGTATAATATTAAATAACCTATAAAATATAGCCTACTCGTGGATAATGTAACTTTCGAATGGTGAAAGAATTTTTAAAATTGGTACAGTAGTTTTTGAATATATTCATTACAAACAAACAAACAAAGTTTTCCTCTTTATAATATTAGTGTAGATAAGATTTTTTCTTTAAATATCTTTTTCAATGTATTTCATGAACATTTAAGTATTTTTAAGCACGACTCTGTGTGTTTATAATTTTAATTTTATTTACGAAATACATGGTCCAAAAGATAAGGGTGTGGCAAAGGTTATAAAATAAAGATCAATTTACATAATAACTCATCCGTCAAATTTGCTCGGCTTATAAATGAGAGATTTGAGAAAATAAAAAGAATGCTCATAAATATTATTTGTTCGCTTGTGTAAATAATCTTTTAATATTTTTATTTAAAATATTCATTATCTCTCTGGTGTATGATATTGACAGTAGCAATATATTTTTGTGTGAATTTTAAACTTTAAGAATATTTTCCAATTATTATATTAAAAAGCATAAATTCATTTTCGCTAAAATTGGCCTCGATATTTCTTTCAGCATTAATTAATGTTGAATGAATGAAAGATACTTTATTGTATACCATTGTCAAATACAAAATAACAATAGAAATATACACAATGTGCAGAGGGTGGCCTTATCACTGACAGCGATCTCTGCCAGACAACCCAGATCAGAGGTCATATTTAGATACGTAGGTGGATATGTTCCCATAGATAACTCATTCTATATATTCTTATAATACAGATCTAGAAAATGTTAGATAGAAAAAAAATCCTTATATTAGTAATCATTTTTATAGTCCTTATTCTATATTATAATGTTATCTGTAATTTTATTGTACCAGGAGAAAATAATTCATCAATAGTTACCATACATTTTCCGCAGAAAAGTCGAGATAAAATCGAGCTATTTGCGCGGTTAATCTTTCAATTGCACGTTCAAATAAAAATAAAGGTAACCGCGAGACCAACAAAGACCCACAATGTGTGATAACGATGGAAAGGAAATAAAATAAAATACAAATACATTGTTGGCGACTGTACATTGTCGATTTGTACTGTTAGCTACAAAACACATTTGTAGTTTTACACAAATTTAAGTTTATTACGAAACTGAATACAGGTATTTAATAGTAATTCAACACAGTTGACAAGGTTGAACACTGTACTTGACAATGGTCTTATAACTTTGAATAATCTTTGAACGGGGCCTTATAGAACTACCCTCATAATTACAATGGTAAACTGTTATAAGCGCGTTCGAGCAATGCACACATCGTCACTGTTCATAGACAGTATATCTCGAGACACGTCGAAACAGTTCGAGCGTATATTATCTTCTACTTGAGACACGCGTTTGTGTGTGTGTAATAAAAGAAGTACGTACAGAGATTGACTGCTGTACCTATAGTCCGTAAAAATATATGGCTTGATCTCTGAGACAGCTGTCGCTGAAATAACGTCTATGAAGACCTGCATTTCCTACTACAGACACTATTGGCAATGTCAAACTTTATGGGCATAATCTATACATATAATAAAAGAGTAACCGAACCATTT
>LQNK01000679.1:50207-75497 GCA_001586405.1 Phoebis sennae | reverse complement strand
ATTATTGCCCACGCGTGCGAAGCCGCGGGCGGAAAGCTAGTCTATACATATAATAAAACAGTAACCGAACCATTTCTGTACATTGAATATTTTTCAAAAAGAGTAATTGATATATAATATGTATGTTCTATAGATACCAAAACCATGGTTAAAAAAATTTTTTCTGTTTGTCGGTTTGTCTGTTTGTCTGTTTATCTGTTTGTATGTGCGTCAATCACGTAATATCTACTGGGCAGATTTTTATAAAATTTCACATGCTGATAGACCAATGTTAGGTGCAACTTATAGGCTACATTTTATTTAAAAAAGTATATTTTTGGGGTGGCTCTCCATACATGTAAACGAAGGGTAAAAAAATAAATTCGCGAATACATCATGAAGTGAGGTTTCATTGGAAAGGTCTTTAAAAATGATATCGAGGTTTCTAAATGCGTTTTCTGCTAAAATAAATAATTTTTGAGATATATGCTTCTAAAGTCGTGAAAATGTCATACCACATGACAATGTGAGATTTTGGTTGAGTTGCGGACATGCCTTTTTTATACTCTTAACGTATAGATTGAGACGTTAAAACACTCAATGAATCCCCAAAAACTTTAAAAAAATAACTAACTCTCTGTCCGCGGCTTCACTCGCGTGGGCTTGGATTTTCTGTATTTTTAAAGAAGCGCGCGCTCTGTGAGATTTTGGTCACACCTATATCCATAGAAAATTATAAAAAAAAAACTATAGACATGCGCATATATCACTGGTCCTGCGATCGTAATTTTTTAAACTTTTGTTGTGCTCCTCTAAAAATACAGAAATTAGTAGCCCACGCGTGCGAAGCCGCGGGCGGAAAGCTAGTGATATAATAAGCAGTGGACGATAAATTATCGTAACCACAGAAAACTGTCGATATTTTAAATGAACCTTAATTTATTATTATTTTCTTTTAGAAAATTGATAGATTGTATTGTGACTTCTTGGTGGAAATGCATTTTAAGTGTTGAATTAAAGACTTTTTTACACTATTTCCACTATTTATTTTAACACTTTATTTAATTACAACCGGTTTCGAGAATTCATCATGAGGTAGTCTCGACACCGGTTATAATTCTCAATAGAACTTAATTCAATACTTATTTTCTTTTAATTAAGCAATACGTCGTCCTGGTGATCATTCCTAATTTGTAAAATTGTAATACTCGTACTTTAATATCAAAAATTGATTTAAACATCAATTTCGAATATGTGCCTTGTTTAATTAATTCTATATTTTGCCGTTGTAGACTACACACAATGTATGATAACGATAAAAGAGGAAATAAAATAAATTACATTGTTCGTGACTGTACATTGTCGATTAGTACAGTTAGCTACAAAACGTATTTACAGCTTAACGTAATGTTGTCGATTGAGATTGTTTTTCCTTTTAAATTTATTTATTTCTATTAGTACGGTAACCACTGCCACTCTATAATAAATAGGAAAAATTATAATCATTATGTTTAAAAATTATATAGGGTAGCTTAATCCTACGAATATTATAAACGCGAAATTTTTGATGTATGTCTCTTTACTCAAAAACTACTAAACTGATTGTCATCAAACTTGGTATACGTATGATGGTATGATCTTGATTAACATAAAGGCTACTTTTATTCCCGGAATTCCTATGGGACCAGAAGTGGCTAGTATTAAATATTTAGTTAACAACTAATTAAATTATTATCACGATTAAAATGTATTATTATTAATAATATTTATATTTAATTATTATCAAAAGCGATAACTACACTGTACAAAACGACCAATTAATCCATTTTAATAGAAAATAATAGGATTTATTACAATACCAGATGTTGCCCGCGCCTATTTCGACAAGTTCTTTGATATTAATTAATTTCTTTAATTTACTGTTGAGGGGTCGGTCTCTCAAACTTTAAAGCACATTTCATTTTAAACCAATAATTAACATAGCGTTTCTCTTGCATTGCCCCCCTCCCCCCCAAGTAAAGCGTAAAGCACACTGCCGTACTACTATTTCAAGCCCATATTTGAGAACCTCTCTTTTAATGGCAGAGCAGGCAAAGGAGCATGTGGGTCGCCTGATGTTAAGTGATCACCGCCGCCCATGAACACCTGATACACCGGAAGTGTCGCAGGTGCTTTGGCAAAAGTTGTGGGACATCTAAGCTCGTCTCTTGAAGTACTATAGTTACTCTATTCTCCATAATCGCTTCATGGCTGTTTATATGCGTATAAGAACTATCAAATGTAAGATTTTATTTTTAGTATTTATTTATTTATAAATTCATCATTCTTGTACTTACAGCTGACGCCAAAACATAAATTGAATGATAGTTTACATAGATTCCAGAAGTGGTGAATTGGTCGACCTTAATCATAAAAATATCAATAGTAGCATCTAATAAAGAGTTTTCAGTCATTAATTCTGTTCTATGTAATCTTGCATAAGTCGAACGTTCAAGTGTTTTTATAGTGTAGTGTATTCATGGTTTTAATTTATATTTTTTTCATTTCTCTTTCCCTTATAACAAAACACCCTGAATATATCATATCTAGTGTTAGTAACATTTGTTTACAGTAACTGAAATGTCAACGTCATGATAGTGGTGGTGCCATCTATATAAATGATTATTGAGTATTATTTTGTATTTAGTCTTGAATGTTTAAGTATTAAATGTATAAGTTAACTTTGTATAATATCTAATATTGTTATTAATCATTATTGGAAATTGACATTAACTAAATTGACATTTACCCTCTCTTGAATGGTGTGTCATTGACTATTATAAAATAGGTTGCTTACAACCTATTTTATAATAGTTTTTATAATAGTATTGTATTCGTCTCAGACTGTTACGAAATATTGGATAATAAACATGTACGTGCAAGTGATGTGCATCATTGGAAATAATTCCCAACACTAGTGAAATAGTAACAGATTTTTCATTACAAATGAATATAAGATAAGTTTAAATAAATAATTTAGCTGTTTTATTTAGAACAAGGCTGCTCAACGCGACGCGTTTATTCCGTGGATAAAGTTTTCCTTTAACAAAAGTTTTGTACGACAATATTGTATTCAATTTTTTGATTATTTGTAGTTTTTGGTGATAATCTTTGTGAATGTTATTTTTGGCTAGATTATAGGGTAAGAAGCGATTTTAAAAAATAAATAACACTAAAAATAGTATTTCTTGAAATACTAAAGTGTTTACAATTTTGTGATGTGTAATTGTGTAATTTTTTGGAATCAATTTTTAATTGTAACTATGTATTTGGATACGAACTCTTTTTTGTCTCTTTCCACGCAAGTATTTTCCGTTAACTACACTCGCCGTAAAGTGTTTGAGGCGTCTCATTAAATAATAATCTATATACTATATTTAGAAATAAAACTCAAAGGTGACTGACTGACATAGTGGTAAACCGCTGGACGGATCGGGCTAAAATAAGCATCCGCAAAGCCTTTCTTAGTTTATTTTGATCAAATCCCACGGGAACGGGGAAAACAAATATACGCGAGTGAAACCGCTGGCCACAGCTAGTATACAATAAACCGCGTTTAAAACCCGTTCAAAACCATTTCATTCATTTGGATAAGTTTAAACAAATAATTTAGCTACATTATTTAGAACAAGGCCGTCCGCTTTTGAATATATCGCAGATAAAGTTTCCCTTTACAAAAGTTGTGTACGATAATAATATATTTTATTTTCTGGTTTTGTGAAAGTTTCACGGTATTTTTGTGTGTATTGTTGAATAGTATTCAGTTGACATAATCCATTAAGAAATACCCCAATGAATAACATTTTTTTAGCAAGTAGGTAAAATTTAGTTTAATATAAATAATTTAAAAAAAATTACTCGGATTTTAAGAACGCTACCTAGACCCAAACTAAGCAAAGCTACTATGGAAAGCACATAACTGAAATACATACTTAAACATACATACATACTATACATAAACTAGCTGCGCACCAGGGCTTCGCTCCCGTGGGAATATCGGGATGATATATAGCCATTTATCGAGGAAGGCTATAGCCTTCTGGGCTATCTAACACTAAAAGAATTTTTCAAATCGGACCAGTAGTTTCTGAGATTAGCGTGTTCAAACAAACAAACAAACTCTTCAGCTTTATAATATTAGTATAGATTAACACCCAGTCAGTAGAAAATTACAATGTACACAATAATTTTCTACTCGTGGGGTTCGAACCCACACCCTCGCAATTGACCGTTGCCACATCCACTGCGTCATATATCCTGACGCAATTAACCTACAAATATAGTCAGTATAACAGTACCATCGTATGAGAAAACAATACAACGTTGCATGCCCCACAGCAATAAATTGAAAAATCAGTATTAATGGGGAAAGAATTTCCTTTCCTTGTTCGTGCAGGCCTATATTGAGTGCCTCATTGTCTAGGGGTTGTATCTTTAATCGCGGGGTCTCGGGTTCGAATTCCATATTGGGAATTTTCTACAAAAAAATTATACTAGCTGCCTTGAGTCAGGAAGTTGAGGGTATTGGTACACCCCCGTGCCTTGGTGACTACGTAAAGCTATTCTCTCTCTCTCTCTCTCTCTAACTATCTGAAATCATGACGGTATGTCGTCATCGAGCTATGAAAATAAAACAAAAATTTCTCAAAGTCTTGTGTTCCAGCAAAAACGTCGTGGGGATTTACCTATTAAAAAACCGAATAGCTGGTAAATACTTAATGTATGACTTTTCAAACGTGCATCTGATAAGACCTTATCAGATAAAATGAAATGAAATGAAAAAAGTTTGATTATTAAAAAAAGTTTGGTTATTTGCACTAATTGTGTACATATATAGATAGTGATTTAATTATAGAATGAGGAAAATACATAATATGCACACAACTGTCACAAAAAGGTCCAACCGCAACAAAATGCTGGCTGCAGGCAACCAGCGCTAGTCTTCCGTTTTGAAGTATGAAAAAATCTCAGTAGCACGTAAGTTCATGGGTCCTGCGCCTGAGGTCTCTCCGATCGTGTCTATCTTCCGTTCCATCGTGCTATAAGAATAAAGAAATAGAGAGTGCACCTGTCGTGTTGGAGCACATATCCTACTAATATTATAAATGAGGAAAATTTCTGAGGAAGTAAGTACTTATGTTTGTTATTCTTTTACGCATAAAGTACTAAACCGATTCTGATGAAACTTGGTACACATAGATAGGGGAATAACATAAAGGCTACTTTTTATCCCGGAATTGTCACGGGATCAGAAATTACGCGGGAGAAACCGCGGGGCGCGGCCAGCGTATTGAATCAATATTTGCCACCATGACCGAAAT
Organism: Phoebis sennae; assembly: GCA_001586405.1. Taxonomy (NCBI): domain Eukaryota; kingdom Metazoa; phylum Arthropoda; class Insecta; order Lepidoptera; family Pieridae; genus Phoebis; species Phoebis sennae. Next base: position 70,158 of record LQNK01000679.1, on the reverse strand, counting down.
TGGGCAATGAACAATAAGTATCATTATTGCTCTATCTACAGTACTCTATCTACACTATCATGAAAAGAAAAACTTTGTTTGTTTGTTTAGTTATATTTGTATAGTTATATAGGCTCAAAACTAATAAACCGATTTTAAAATAATTTTCACATTCTAAAGCTATATTATCCACCAGTAACATAGGCTATATTTTATCTATACTAATATTATAAAGAGGCAACCTTTGTATTTTTGTATGTTTGTATTGAATAGGCTCAAAAACTTGCAGTAGTTTTTGAGCCTTTTCAATTCAAAATTTCTCAAAACTTCCGATTTCAAAATTTCTTTCATCATTACTTAGAGGGATTCTTCGGAATCCGTATAGGCTATATTTTATCCCGGAAAATAGATAGTATATAATATTATGCTACGAGAGTGAAGCCGCGCGGTTCAGCCTGTATATTCGTATTTGATTTGACATGATCAGTAATCCCTTATAATTATTCCGTATACCGGTTATTACGGATGTCATTACGTTAAGTCCTTTATGTAATTATTGAATTAGCTTATTATTCGAACCTGAACGGTAATTTAATTGATAACTGTTTGGTAATATTAATAAAACAATGTTAGAGGATACTGGGCATTTTTGTATGCAGCCTAAACCAAGTCGGTGATAAGACTTAACTCATTGAATAGCTCTTGTTCTTCTTTAATTTTATATGGGACCAAAGTCAAAATCGCACGCGAACATTGTGTTCTAGTGTGATTCCTTGGATATTCATAAGTGACTAAATGAATGAATACTCTTTCTCTTGAATGAATGAATTAAAACTCTAACTCTATTATAGATAAAAGAAAAAAGAAATAAAAATAATTGTTTGCCTGACGGAAAATGAGCGCTTTATCAAGTACTTAAAATGAATTTATGTTGGTCTTTATTATTGGAACTAAATATTGCAAATGGCAATATTTTGATAAAATTAAATAAATCTTTGCGTTTAATTAAATAAGACGGGGATTTATGTTTTTTATTCTACAAAAATAATAAGAAAAGTATATACATGTCTGTCTTATCTATGAATTTTAAGAAAATTAACGGTTCAGTAGTTTTTGCGTGGAAGAGTAACAAACATACATACCCACAAACTTTAATATTAGTAGGATATGCATTGCTTTGAAAATTGAGGCAAGCTAGCAAAAGTTACCCCATTAGAAGCATTCTAGACGCTTTTCTAGCTGCAAAGGATTGTAGAAATGAGAAACGGGTCAACAACGGAAATGAAAGAGGATTAGGAAAGAATATACATAAATAATAATAGTATTTGCAAGGCGAGATATTTTGCAATATCCTTTCTACTAATATTATATTTGTTTGAATGTTTGTGTTAAATTGTCAATTGAGCAGAAACTACAGAACGGATTTTGATAATATTTCACGTATAGTTAATAATAAAATATCCTTTCACATAACCCAGGCTGGGTTATATTAAATATGATATATTTTATTATTTCATACACTCTTCTATAGTCGTATTTTTTGTGCAAGTATCCAAATTTTATGTTTTAATCCTGATCAGTGAGTCAGTTTCTTCATTTGTTTAATTCTTATTTTAAGTGGAATAAATATGGACTAATATTTCATTTACTTTAATGAATAAAAAAACTTTTTAACGGATTTTAAACGCGGTTGGGTATACATTATTATTATTCAATATGGAAAGTTCTCACGTTAAAACAAACACGAAATATTTCGTCTGTTTTGTGACATGGCAGAGAGGATTTTCAAGAAGCACATATTTTGTTGTCTATCGTTTTTGACACAGTTTAATTTTTATCCTATAACACGCCGATAAAATCGCGGGTAGACCTTAAAAGTGCTTCTATCCTGTTTTAGGCCGGCCTCACACATGCTGAATGTCTGTCCGAATTCAGGATCTGATTTCAGATCCTTACAGGTCGATCTAAGAAATTCAGAATCTGAATAAATCAGGATGTGTGTGGAGCAAGCCGATATTGTATGGTATACTGGCCTTTCTAAATTAAGAATCTTAATTCAGATTCTTAAAATTCAGCATGTGTGTGGCTGGTCTAAATACCTAATTAAATCAAACGGTTCAATTCTTAATGATTTCATCGACGTGTAAACTTTATAAGCTCACATCGGAACCGCGGGAGCACGCGATTCCGCTATTACGGAACATGCGGGTGTGGTCAGGTTAAACTGTGGAAACTGAAGGAATTTCGCAGTATATTATACAATCCTACTATTTATTTTTTTTTTATTTATTAAATCAATTAACACGGTTTACTTTAACCAATTACATTAATTGACATTATAATTAAAATTAACAAGAAATACGCGTGGAATATTTATATTTATACAAATTTATTGTACGTAATATTAAGTGAACTAATTGTTCTTGAAATAAAGTTCTTTAAACCTAACAAGAAATAAACATCCTAAGAGATAACGTAAAAAATAAACACTTCTTTAAAATAATAATAATAATAAGTCTTTTTCTCTTATCAATTCCCACAATACAAACTAAAGCATTCATACGTCTCGCTCACAGAAATTAAAGCATACAGATAATAGTTGCGACCATCCGTCAAAAAATAGATCACAATTACTATATCATATAATATGAAGTTATTATTATAATTTAATAATTTATTGTGCAGCACTTACGTATAAAAGCAGTAATTGAAATTAAATGTTCAATGGGCGGTCTTATTTCTTTCGAGCAATTTCTTGCAGGCTACCTTAGGTTAAGGATTAAAAAAAACGAAGTCACGTTGCAGGTGGTCATACATATAAAGTTTGAAATAAAAATACAAACATCAAATTAAGTAGAAGTATTTTATTCATTTTTTAAAGATTTAAGATTTTTAAATAATACTCTTACTAAATAATCATAGGTAATAGTTTTGTTGTCTATATTCGGTTAGTTTATACTTTAATTGTAGTCAGAAAATATAGTCCCTCAATTAAAGACATTATTGAAGAAATCTCAGCACATTCATAGTTAACATTTACAAACATTAGGGAAATAATTTAGCTTTGTCGACGCGACGCGAATTAACCCTCTTGAAATCTTAATCCGATTCGTAATGATTCTATTGACGTATAACCCCTTGAATACATATCGATACCGCACGTAGTGCACGCGATTCTGCTATTACTATACTATCACATTTTAATATTATGTCCTGTGGTTGTGAGCATTAAATAAAAGACTCAAATAGTAGGCACATAGCTCAACGGGTACGTCCGCACGCCATAGTTGACAGGTTTGAAGTGTTAGAAGTGACACTAGCGCTCCCTTGGTCTTTGTGTTAACATTTATTATACATCCTGAACACTACAAATGGGTTATATACTGTTATCCTCCAAATTACAATTGTGGTTTGTATGGGTATTCGATCTAGAGATCGCTTTGTTCTAGATTATAATGTTAAGTGAAAAATTTTAATGATTTAAAGGAATAAGTACACCTTTAATATATTTTTATAAAACTGTATCTACGTATAGTTGTGAATATAAATATATAAAACTCAAAGGTGACTGACTGACTAACAGCCTGACTGACTGACTTGCTAACAGACTAACTGACATAGTGACATAGTGATCTATCAACGCACAGCCCAAACCGCTGGACGGATCTGCCTGAAATTTGGCATGCAGGTAAATGTTACGACGTAAACATCCCACGGGAACGGGGAAAACAGAAATACGTAAAACCACGGGGCACGAAATAATTTTCACCCATTCATCGCTCTCAAATTCACAGTTGATATTAAATTATACTACGTCAATCCAGTTTAAATCTTCTTCTCTTTTAAAATGGCATCCCTCTTGTATAAAACAGTTTAAGTCAAATAACGGTTCAATTCCTAATGACACTATTGACGTAACCCCCTCAACATATCGGGCGGACCACGCGATCATGCCATTATAACATACAGGTGTGGTTAGGTTACACTGAATTTATTGAAGTACTAGTTTAACCGTAACTTCTGATCCCGTGGCAACTACGTGATTTAAATTAGCCTATATGTTATTCTGAACCCTTTATTTATACCAAGTTTCATCTTAATCGGTTCAGTTTTTGTGAAAGAGTAACAAACTTTAACTAAAAGCCTAACCAACTTTCACATTTATTATGTACTAGCTTTCCGCCCGCGGCTTCGCACGCGTGGTTTACTAATTTCTGTATTTTTAGAGGCGCACAACAAAAGTTTAAAAAAATTACGGTCGCAAGGCCGCTGACATATGCGAATGTCTATAGTTTTTTTTATAATTTTCTATGGAAATAGGATGGACCAAAATCTCACACTGCGCGCGCCTCTTTAAAATACAGAAAATTGTAGCCCACGCGAGCGAAGCCGCGGGCGGAGATTTTGTTATTTTTGAAGATTTTTAATAATTTATTGAGTGTTTGTAACGTCTTAATCTATACGTTAAGAGTATAAAAATGCATGTCCGCAACTCAACCAAAATCTCATATTGGCACGTGGTATGACATTTTTACGACTTTAGAAGCGTATATCTCAAAAAATATTTACTTTAGCAAAAAACGCATTAATAAAACTCCATTTCATTTTTAAAGACCTATCCAATGCCACCTTATTTAATGATGTACTCGCATATTTATTTTTTTACCCTCCGTTTACATGTATGGGAAGCCACCCCTAAAAATATTTTTTTCAAACAAAATGTAGCCTATAAGTTGCACCTAATCATGGTCTATCAACATATGAAATTTTATCAAAATCTGCCTAGTGGTTATTACGTGATTGACGAACATACAAACAGATAAACAGACAAACAGACAAACAGATAAACAGACAAACAGACAAACAGAAAAAAAAAATTCTAACCTTGGTTTTGGTATCTATAGAACATACATATTGCATACCAATTACGCTTTTTGAAAAATATTCAATGTACAGAAATGGTTCGGTTACTGTTTTATTATATGTATAGATTATTCTTTACCTGCCTAATTTTACCTGCAATCATATTAAGTTACTAGCTAAATCAATGTAATATTTTTCAGTAATCAATTCTAAATCATTGTTATACGTTATCATCTTACTTATTTATTAATATGTTAAAGGTTCAAGTTTCAGCTTTCTAGCTTCTTCAGCGGAGACATACAAAATGGGTCAATTTCTTCATCAATTTTCAAAAGCTAAATAATCTATACATATAATAAAATCGTAGACTAGCCGTGTCTGTACATTTAATATTTTCAAGAAAAAATTAGTGTTTCGTGTTTCATTTATGATTCTCAACTCAAAACAATGATTTTTAGAATTTTTGTCTGTTTGTCTGATTGTCGGGCGTTTGTACGCAGTCAACTTCGAAACGGCTTAACCGATTTAAATACGGTTTTCGATTATCTATTACCGCTAGCCCCCCGGAGGTTTTAGTGTTTATTTCATTCAAATCGGCTAACAAATAAAAAAGATATGAGTGTTCAAAGTGATCCAACAAAACACATCATGCGCGTAGGCACATTAAATTTAATCTTTTAAGTGTTATTTAAAGCACATTTTATTGATAAATGTAGCCTTATCAAAAATCTCGAAAGTAGATTACTATAATGGCGGCTTATCACAACAAAGACTAACCAACATGCAGAAGATATTGTTTGCGTCCTCAAGCAAATATGTGTTAAATCCATGGATACATCAACTCTTTTATTCTGACAGCACACGACAGATTTTCAAAATGTCAATATTTTGCAAAAAAATTAAAATAGAATTATTAGAATTATATAAAACTGAACAGTGACACTTTTGTTATATTTAATGTAGGATACACTTCGAACTTAAACCTTTTACTAGATATATTTTTACAAACGTACGTTTCTAATCTTAAAAATTGTCATACCACCTCTACTTCGAAAATTCACAAAGTAAGTACAGAAATTTGTAGTCCACGGGGGCGAAGCCGCGGGCGGAAAGCTAGTAATTCATAAAATACTTCATTAGTAGTTCTTTCATCACAGTAATAACAAAATAGAATTTGTGAATTTTGACGTTTTATTGTCTAGAGCCTAATCGTCGAACCTATAAATGGATTCGAATGTGATTTGGCACTAATATAGTTCATAACCCAGATTAACTAATAGAAAACAATTTAGTTAATTTCACGCGGTAGCGAACTTTTGAAGTCCAATCAAAATTAGTTCATTCATTTATTCACTACCTAGAATCCCACTCATATTGTACCACTATATATTTACATACTAGCTGCATCGCAGGGCTTCGCTCCCGTGGGAATATCGGGATGATATATAGCCTATAGCCTTCCTCAATAAATGGCCTATCTAACACTAAAAAAATTTTTCGTATCAGACTAGTAGTTCCTGATATTAGCGCGTTCAAACAAACAAACTTTTCAACTTTAATTCCCCCAACTTTTCCCCCTTATAATATTAGTATAGATTTGAAAGTCAATCTATATTAATATCATAAGGGGAAAAGATTTGTTTGTTTATTTGTATTGCATAGACTCCGAAACTACAGGACCAAAAAGATATCACTTAATAATTAGTTCTTTACATCGCTAGACATCATTCATATGCGGTTCTTATTTGCTAATCAATCCGAAAAAAAAGTAATTACAGCCAAAACATTCGGCTAAAGACCTCATGAATAAAAGTAGGTCAGTACCGTTCGAATGTTACCAACGTCTAGATTCAGCAGTTAGTCACAACTGTTTAACAACATTTAGTTACGATTAAGCTTAATAGAACTTAATTTATACACTAGCTGTGCCACGCAGTTTCGCCCGCGTATATCTGTTTTCCGACCCGTGGGATTTAATCAAAATCCTTTGTTAGCGGATGCCTACGTCATAACATCTACCTGCATGTCAAATTTCAGCCCGATCCGTCCAACGGTTTGGGCTGTGCGTTGATACATCACTATGTCAGACAGTCACCTTTGAATTTTATATATTTATACATTACTAGATTTTACCAGCGGTTTTTTACTTTGCGAATGAGTTAAAATAAGCGTAAAAACCTATAGACTTTCTGACTAACGTACCTATCTTAATCTTAGTCAGTAAAAATATCAAATCCATTCGATCATTTCAGAACATAGTATTGGAACAAACAAACTATTGGTATTGATAATTAATTATACAAAGAATAAAAACCCAATAGTTTCTTTTCAGTAAAAATTTAATAAGAGCGGAGTTTATAAGCGTAATCAAAATAGCTCGGCAATTAATGAAAAACGTGATAGTGTTCCAACAAAAAAACTATCGGGTTTCTTTGGTCTACTTTTCTATTAAATTGGTTGTGGAAAATTGTTACCAACTTTTAATACTAGTGTTTATTAAAGAGTCGATATAATAATAATATAGTTCATTTACTCAAGTAACCAAGACTCATTTTATAAATAACAAAAGATTCTTAAAATCTATATAGCATACAGTTAATATATATTATAATAACACTATATTCATAACTTTAAAAATATTGGGGTATCTATACATATAATAAAACAGTAACCGAACCATTTCTGTACATTGAATATTTTTCAAAAAGAGTAATTGGTATGCAATATGTATGTTCTATAGATACCAAAACCATGGTTAGAATTTTTTTTTCTGTTTGTCTGTTGGTCTGTTTGTCTGTTTGTCTGTTTATCTGTTTATCTGCTTGTATGTGCGTCAATCACGTAAAATCGACTGGGCAGTCTTTGATAAAATATATATATATTTTTTTTTTTCAAATAAAATGTAGCCTATAAGTTGTATATAATAAGGCTCTCCATACATGTAAACGGTGGGTAAAAAAATAAATTGGCGAACACATCATTGAATGAGGTGTCATTAGATAGGTCTTTAAAAATGAAATAGAGGTTACTACACGCGTTTTTTGCTAAATTAGATATTTTTTGAGATATACGCTTCTAAATTCGTGAAAATGTCATACCACGTGACAATGTGAGATTTTGGTTGACTTGCGGTCATGTCTTTTTTACTCTTAGTGTGTAAAAACACTCAATATATTTTTAAACAACCTTCAAAAAATAACTAACTCTCCACCCGCGGCTTCACTCGCGTGGGCTACAATTTTCTTTATTTTGAAGAGGCGCGCGCACTGTGAGATTTTGGTGATACCTATTTCCAAAGAAAATTATAAAAAAAACACTATCTAGACATGCGCAAATATCAGTGGTCCTACGACCGTAATTTTTTAAAACTTTTGTTGTGCGTCTCTAAAAAATACAGAAATTTGTAGTCCACGCGTGCGAAGCCGCGGGCGGAAAGCTAGTATAATTATAAAGGTGAATTTTTCAAGTGAGCTTTCAGGGCTAAATTAAACTTTAAAAATTATCAAAAGTATATATAAATAAGAATCTCGAAGTCGATTTTGATATGAATAAAAATTCACTATATACCTACTATGTTATTTTATTTCAGAACTAAATCCGAAGGTAAAAGGAGGAAGATGAATATACTTACATATAATTTAGTCTTTAAAATATAATTTTACTAAGTCAAGCAAAGAACCATTTACAACATAGTCTGTTTTTAATCATCAAAATATAATAGTAAGGTTATATATCGCATAATTAATCCTTATCTATAAAAAGAGCCGACTAAATTATCTAGAAAAAAAAAACAATCCCTAGTTTTTATTAAGTATATACCCATTAAACTCTAACTCTGAGACTGAATTGTGACTAGCTCTGATGTGATAACCCTTCACACGTCACTGAAAATGGAAAAATAATAATGGTGCCTTTACCTTTTTTCAATTTAACAAGTATTTGTATCAACTTTGTGTAGATTTCAACAAAAATAAAATAAAAGTTATTTTCTACTTTACACTACATTCGTAGGTTATTCAAACTTTAAAGATAATTCATGTATACGGAGTGTTTTAAAAGTGTGCTACCTGCCATTTTTGACTTATTATCCAAAACAAATCACTGTACAATAATCATTATAAATGATTTCATTTTCCTTGAGTATTTTAAAATAATTCTAGTTTTGATATTAACTTAAAATTTTCCTAAATATATTTATATCAACGCTAAAATTTTTACTAAAATAAATGTACTTATAGGACCACTTTAAATCAATATTTTAAATATTTACCGTTTGCATTTTAAAATTTTAAATATACCAAATTATTCATTAATTTTCATTCAATATCAGTTTTTAAAATCTCATATATTTATAGAGTAATTGCCTGGCAACATTTAACGAATACACCCTATATAATCCCCATATTTCTCTCTCATGCATTTTAAAGACTTTATGGTTACAGATAGTACATATACAAAATGTTTTCACGACCCAATAACCTGTAATCTTTGGTTATTATCCAAACCAAAGTGCTTTGTACAGTAATTATAATAAACTAGCTGACCCGGGAACTTCATACCACCACTTTTGAACGTGACGTAGTTGACAGACCTATTAGTGTAGAAAAATATAATTGTGTTTATTACTATTCTATTCACAATTCCTTCACATTTTCTCACCGTTTAAACCTACCCTGAACTTCCACGATTATTTCAAGACTAACATTAGTCAAATCGGCCCAGCCGTTCTCGAGTTTTAACGAGACTTTTTTTTTTATGTAGAATAGGACATTTGACCGCTACCCCACCTGATGGAAAGTGGTGGTGCGGTCGAAGACGTTATTCATGTCTGCCTAGAAGGTGCCTATTCACTTGTCTTATGAATTTTTGAATGTCGTATTCAGCCGGACTAAAAGGTAAATTGATTTTTATTTACACACATTATTTCGTGTTCATTGTTAACCCACTTCATTTCCTATACTACAGTCCACATAATTCTCATACATTTTAAAAATATATACGGGGTGTTTCCACAACCGAATAACCTGTAATTTTTCGGTCATAATCCCAACCAATGCGAACACGCTCTGTATAGTAATTATAATTAATTATTTCGTGTTGCATGTTAATCCAGCGGCACTCTGACACGCATAAGCAATTACTACCTAATTTATTTCTTTCTACCTTACTATTAGTTCAACGACTTTATAAAAGTTCTGAAAAACGTATCTTTTTTGGGCCTAATTGGTGTGATTATAAAAGTAAGTTCGAAATAGCGTAGATCGATGGAAATAAACCTTTTGGACGAACACAATATGTAGAGTCTCATGATGACAACTAAAACTATTTTTTATTAAGTAATATATAAAAAGCAAAAAAAGAAACAAATTATCCAGTAAATCTTTATTTATATCTATATCATCATTATTTTCAATAATATTAAAAATAATACAATAACTCAAAAAAAAAACAAAAATTTAAGTACTCAACATAATACATATAAATGAAGTCTTTTCAAAACGCCAATTTAACAAATTTTCTGTTTTGCCCGTTCAAAATATACCTCAAAAATAAATAATTAGTACACCTTAACCTTATAAAAATATAAAACCAACGAAAAATGATGTTATGTTTTCATCCAATAATAATTTTAAATCACCAATTTATTAATGGAACAAATAACAAAATTCAGTAAAAACGTAATTAGAACGAAGTTTCATCGCATCCCATGAGAATCGCTATCAATATTTAATATTTAATTTGGCACACGACCTACCTTCAACTATTATTCCCACACAAACACAAGCACATTCACAATTCACTACACATGTCAAGTTGACAATTAAAAAAGGCAGGATGTTTTTTTCTTTATTTCAAATCACAAGCAATGGCTGGATACAAGTTTTCGAAATTCGAATTTCCAATGGCGGAGGAACGTACGTGCGTTTGTAGTCACTGGGTCCGTTCAACTGACGTTCGTCTATGCTAGGCTTCGCATTGAGGCGTACTGCAGCTGCGTTAAAATCCTTTTATTAGCGGTGTATTGTTTATGGTTACAAAATAGTGATTTTATAAATTTAATAACGTAGTTTTAATACAGAATATCGTTATAGTAATGAGGAATTAAAAATGAAATAACTGTGATTACATGTAAAATTCTCTTTAATTATACGTAGAACATATCTATTAATTTTGTGATCAAAAATGCGGTCATCAAATATTTGTAAACTTGATATTGTATTTTATGTGCGCTGGAAAAACTAATGGAAAAATTGTGTTTAATGAATTAGTCTATCGGCGGATTAAATTGGCTTTTGAATAATACAACAGCGTAAACTGATTTACCAATTTAGTTGGTTATTAATAAGTATTTTAGTGTACGTTTACTACTATATTCACTGCACAAAAATAATATAATTGGTTGAATATGAAAATAATTTGAGCACAATATTTGTCACTTTATAAAACAGAAATAACTTGTCGTTATAAATGAGTTCAAATTAAAAGCTGTAAATAATGAAACCTCTTTGCTTTACAAAAAAGAGTATAAGTAAGACCTATTTACGATTCGATTGAAAACCGATCGACCTAACAATTTTTCAGTGGCAGGAAAATATTAAATATATGTCTATCCTACTAATATCATAAATGCGAAAGTTTGTAAGTGTGTTTGTTACTCTTTCACCAGAAAACTAGGTAAAGATCCAGAATAACACATTGGCCACTTTTTAGGCCGGAATTCCCATTATTACCAGAATACTATTCGTTATTCTGAATGCCAGATTTCATCACAATCGTTTCAGTAGGTTTTGCCCGAAAAAGTGACAAACACACATACATCCTCACATACTTTCGCATTTATAATATTAGTAAAACTTAGATCATTAATTGAATCTCCTATTTCGTTAAAAGTTTCGGAACCGAAGCTGTTTTTGTTAAACCCAGTCCTGCGTTATTAACATTCCGAATAACCTACAGAATCGCATACATTAAAACTAGGAAAAAGCAGAAAATTATATGAAAAGTAGAACTGCAATATTTTCGCGAAGTTTAAACTGAACTTAAAAAGCGCACGACTATTTGAAACAATACACTTCTTACTAAAACAATTTCAGTTTTCACATTCGAGTTCAGTAATGAACAAACTTGCTTTGTTCGGACAAACGGACGGCTGTATTACGTGTATTCCGGGATTTTTTTCAAAATGTGTCCAAATTTCAGGTCATTCTAAATCGGCGACATAATCAAAACAATTTTTTATTTAAATATTTTGGTACCAAAAAAACAAAACTCGTGGTCATAATTTTTGCGTACGCACTACAACCATAGAATTCGATAATAGCAAAACGTCTTAGTAAAATACAGCTAAAATTAAGGTAGGTATCAGTAAATGAGGGGTCAGTGTAAAGCATCGATATTGCTTTTATCAATGAAATACGAAACAGTGACAGTGATTTTCTCCTCACTTTTTAAGATAATTTGCAAAAAAAATAATCTACATTTTTATACTACTTCAATAATATAAAACGCGGCTTTTCTCCCGTAGCATAATGTTATATACGAGTTAGCCTATAAAGTATAGCCTATGTTACGCGTGGATAAGGTAGCTTTCGAATGGTGAAAGAATTTTTAAAATCAGTCAGTACTTTTTGAGCCTATTCTTTACAAACAAACAAAGTTTTCCTCTTTAGAATATTAGTGCAAAAAATATATTACATTATCTGATTAAGATAGACTCTATTGCTATTATCACACGAAATAACACAAAGCAGCTTAAACTGCATTTATGCAAATTTGTCCAAAAACTTCAGACAAGCCTACATGTGTTCAATTATGCAAATTGTTAATGCAAATTGTATTCAAATTTATTTAATACGGCGAATATTGAGACATATTTTAATTGCTACAAAGTTAAAACTACCTGACCGAATTGCAGCTACGGCGGCCAGACTCAACAGAGACTATTCAACTAAGTGTGTAGGCGGATGACTCTCTATTTTTTACTCATACAATCCTATAAAAATAGATCAGCAGGACTATTGCATATTTTTGTATATCTGAATGCACCGGAATTTGAAGTCAACGAAAAATTAAAAGATTTACAGCACTATTTCTTATCGATATTATACGGCTTATTTGAAAACAACGTATGTCGACGACAAACTAATTTCAAATTATCGATCCAAAAACATTTGTCAAAATGAGTTACGTTATTTTAGTTGGACAATGTTTATAGCCAATACGAAAATGGTAGTTTGACGATTGTTGGTCACTTTGCAAACTGATCTTCACCTTCAGTTGTCAACGAAGATACGTAATAGCCCTGCAAAACGTAGTGAGATTAAGTGCAAACCGACAGTTTTACGTGCGACATATGCCATCACTACCTCAGCTTTTATAGACATGTTTTGTTTTAAACCCAATGACATAAAAAGAGCCCCTAATTCGGTTTCTTTTAATAATTGGAAATGACCATTACATTAGTTTTTAGTTGTATTTGCGTATAATATTTGCTGATAGCTTTGTATATTTATTATGTGTTTTGTTTTGTAATTTTTGATTTACACTCTTTCCTTCTTATAACTGTATTGTAATTTCTCTTCTGCAGGGTTGCTTGGAAGAAATCGGTAACGAGCGATAAAGCCGCCCTTTGCATTGTATGTCTTACGGCCGTTTTCAATAATGTATCAAAGATTATGGATAGATTGTAATCTCAGATTAAATGACATTTGATTGTCAAAAGTCATAACAAAGTCTATCCGTCGATAGCATATTGAAATCAAAGTAAGTGCAAATAGAAAGATTTGCCTAACTTTAGTAAGCAAAACAAAGGACAGATAGAATATTGAAAACGGCCGTTAATGTATGTCAGTTCTTTATTTTTTATGTGTGTTTGCAATAAAGAGTATTTGTCTTGTATTGTTTTACTCGAACCCGAATACCCGAAACCCTTTCATCAGATAGACCACTAGATCAATGCGGCAGTCAAAACACTAAATAATATATAACCAAATTCTGAATTAAGTACAAATATACAGCGACCTAAATGTCATTGTGGGCATCTAATGTATACGTAACAACAATAACATTACCAATTGATACTCATTACATCAACAGTTGAAACATTTCCATGAATCAAAACATAGATGCTAGTATTGAACATTTAGATTGAATTTATAATTATGTCACTCTTGGGACTAAATGAAAACATATTGATAATATATTTTGAAGTAACTAATATACATATTTATATCTTAACACGTGTGGTGACGGGTGAGAATAAATGTGTGTTTCGTACGGTGAGCGGGTACCCGGAGGACTGTATTCCCATCCTGTTCTTCTTCCGTCCTCTACACCTCTTCCATCTTCCTATCATTGATCCTCTACTTATCCCTTTGCCTTCCTTCAAAACTGCACGGCTGAGCATCTGCAACACTTTGATGTTGTAGATGTTCATGGGCTGCGGTCAGTCACTTAACATCAGGTCAACCGCATGCCCCGCTTGCTCGCTATAACAAAAAAAAACTAAGCTCTTTTTAGAGAGCCTCCTTCTCTCTGATATATTGTTTATGTTTCTTCTCCAAAATATATTATTTGCTTTTCTTAAAGTTTCCCTCTATCCAGTGCAAATGTATTTATCCATTGACGATTCGATTGACTTAGTAGATAGTAATGCATGTATTTCACCAGATTCGATTAATTCGATGATTAGAAAATTAACTTGTACATGTCACTTGTACATGGCATACATTTATTTGGAAAAAACTCTTTTCCATGTAATCTTTACTTCAACTTTCCTAATATAAAGAGGAAAGATTTATTTGTTGTGTATTGAATAGGCTCCGAAAGTACAGGACCGATTTGGAGATTCTTTGAAAACCCAGGAATGACATAAGATAGTTTTCCCAAAAATCAATCATCGTGAAACCGCGGAGCTCAGCTAGTGTGAAAATAAATGGTTATAATTTGAACATTTCAAAAGCAATAATCAGACCGTAAATGAAATCTCTTTTATTAAATATTTACTACATTATTTGACGTACAGCTTAAAATGAAATTTTTTACATACAGCAAAATTATGCAGAAATTAATATTTGACATTATTTGCGGGTAACAATTATTGTATAATTAATAAATACGGTTGCCATCCGTAATGAGCAAATAAACGGGGATAATTTTAATCAAAATTAAGCTCTGGAATAGTGGTTTTGGAAAGAAATATATTTACCAGTACATGTTTAGTGCATATTATTATTTCAATTTGTGGACTTCTGTAGGACATAAAATTATTATGCTGGCCCATTGACGACTCGATTGGCGCAGTGGTTGTAGCGTAATGATCACTTGCGCCGGAGGGTGTGGCTTCGATCCCTACGAGTAGAAAATTTGATAAACATTGTAATTTTCTATTGTCTGGATGTTATCTATCTGTAGTATGTATTTACAAAAAAGTATGTTTAAGTATGTCTATCGGTTATCTAAATTCCATAGGACAAGCTTTGCTTAGTTTGGGACTAGATATTGTCCATGCATATTTGCTTATTTAATTGTCGTCAAACAATCTAAAAACCGGGCTTAGTGAATGTCCAGCAGTTGACTGACTGAAGAGAAAAAGAGGGAGGTTTCCAATAAGGCTAACGGTTTCACCCCTTAAATTTTATTTATTTCGTAAACTAGCGACCCGCCCCGGCTTCGCACGGGTGCAATGCTGATAAAAACCTTCCTCATGAGTTACTCTATCTATTAAAAAAAACCGCATCAAAATCCGTTGCGTAGTTTTAAAGATTTGAGCGTTCATAGGGACATACAACATGACACATGACAGAAAAAGCGACTTTGTTTTATACTATGTAGTGAAGCTTGTAATACAAGTATTAACACGGCACATCCCGCTTCTCGGAATAAAGCAAATCCCCGGTCTTTCGTACATCTTCACGCTTATTTATGGATATTGGATACCGATTACTGGTGTTATTTTTCTCGGTTAGCGAAGCATTACTTACGTTTATGTTCCGCATTACAAAGACAAAAATTGAACAATTTGGCACCCCGCGGTTTGTTTTCGCATGTTATCAAAATATATAGCTCTATTTGTGAAATATTAGTGTGAGTATACTTTATTTGTGTTAGAAATAATACAAATAATAAGTATTCTTCGACATTTAACACACCGTCATTTAGTCGCAAACTAAGCAGGGTTTGTACTTTGGAACTAGATAACTAATAGACTTTCTTAAATATACTTTTTAATAAAAAAAATCCAATCATGTGTAGTAAAACATTAATTTAAATCTTACTTAATGAAAACTTATAAAAATTTTCAACCGACTTCAAAAAAAGAGTAGATTCTCAATTCGGACATATTTTTTATAAATGTAATCTCCGTTATTTAAATTACGAATTGGATTTTTTTTTATTCGAAAGAGTCGATACACTTTACTCTGACTTTAAAACTGCATTGTTACCAACTCTGGTTTTGAGGGTATTTCTAAAAATGGAAAAATAATAACGTTTTTGCCAAAATGTAACTCGACTTCCTCCCACTAAAAAGTAGAAAATAACTTTTATTCTATTTTTGAAATCTATTAAAAGTCAATGCTTTTACCTATTTCAATTTAACAAGGTTTTTCTCCGACTTTAAATAGATTTAAAAATCAATTTTCTTGACAGTATCTTCTCGGTAGGATCAACTTCTCGAATCAATGGTAGCTTATAGAATTAACAATTCGTAAGCTAAGTATGAAGAAAAATATTGTCTACTAGCTGTTTTACGCAACTTCGCCCCCGCAGCATTGTTATATAGCCTATGTTTATCAGAGATAATGTAGGAGTAACATAGTAACACCAACGGTAAAAAAACTGTTCAATTCGGTTCAGTAATTTTGCTACCAAATGTCTCCTCTTTATAATATTAGTATACTAGCGACCCACCCCGGCTTCGCACGGGTTTAATAGATGATATTATACATAAAAACCTTCCTCATGAGTTACTCTATCTATTAAAAAAAACCGCATCAAAATCCATTGCGTAGTTTTAAAGATTTGAGCGTTCATAGGGACATACAACATGACACATGACAGAAAAAGCGACTTTGTTTTATACTATGTAGTGATATGTATGATCTTTAAGACCTATATTCCTTTTTATTTTTAACAGCAATTTTCACGTTATTGAGTTACATTATGGTGTGTGAAGAAGATTACTCTTTATATTCAGTTCTTTCATCGTAAAAGTATTCATATATCTATTGATGCCCTTTGTATGAAGATATAAGCTAACATAACGTGCGTGCATTAGGCGTATCATCGGAACGGGAAGGCATAAAGAGTGAGATATAGCTAATGTGAGAGATACCACGTTTTAATGGAAGCTCTTTTTTATAATTTCATACTAATTCTTTACAGATGTTGATATACGAGTATATAGTGAGCAAATACCGAGTGGCCCACCCTTTCCATATATGCAACAATAGTTTAGCTAAAAGTTTCTTTGTTTTTCAATGCTTTTAATTTTAATTGTTATTAGTTATATTATTATCATGCATTATATTTTTTTTTTCATTTTACTTTCATTTTCTGTATTTCACTGCTTGTTTATGGAATAAACTTTCTTTCTTTTTCTTTCCTTCTATATAGTATGAAAGGTATGAAAGGCCTATATACAGCATGATATCGATAGCGCAACGTGCGTGTTTTAATACTTCTCTATATTGTAAGTTAATCCTTTATAAATACTATTATATATACAGTATGTATTATTGTATGACATTGAACATAGTGTAACGTGCGTGCATTAAGCGTATCTACGGAACGGGAAGGTATAAAGAGTGAGATATAGGTAATGTGGCACATTTAATGGAAGCGATTTGATAATATCAGTACATTTTTCTTCCTCTTTTTATAAGAGTATGCAACCGAGGTATTTGATGTTATGTGCGTCATGTACCAGCGACAACCCATAAACAACTACAACAACAAAGTGTCACAAGTGCATTGCCAGCTTAAAAGAAATGAAGGGAGGTATACGAAAGGAATAATGAAAGTACATAGAGAAATGACATGCGAGTATAGACATATTACTGTTTTGACCGAATTCATGCTAAAACAATGTTGAAAACTGAATATGGTTTTCTAACTATTATTTAAAGACACTGACACACATTTTTAAACTTTAAAAATTCCACTATATTAAAACTTTTTACAATAATTATTTATTAAACACGACCGGTTTCGTACATCGTCTTCAGGTTGTATTAAATGTGTTTGTCTTTAAATAAAAGTAATATGCTAGTAAAAATTTTTCTTCTAATTCTTATAAGATACGTCTATAAATCCTGATACACTCCTAGTACGAAATGCTGATATATAGAGAGTATTATTGAATGAAAGAAAGATATACAGTATAAGATATAGTGTAACGTGCGTGCATTAGACTATCATCGGAACGGGAAGACATAAAGAGTGAGATATAGCTAATGTTAGAGATAGCGTGCTTCAATGGAAGCGCTTTTTTGATAATTTCACTATATACTGATCGGATTTTAAACGCAGTATAAGAAAATATCGATCAATATTTTAATATAGTAGATAGTTACGGGCACTAGCAGATGCATTTCAAGAGTAAAATTATTTCTGCCTTATTTGATGACAATAATAGTTAATGTTTTTAATATTGTTTTTATTACTTCAGACAGGGACTAGATATAATTGGTTTGACTTGTCATGTACATTATCAATCATAAAGTTAGCGGCTGACACTCGGACAGCGTACTAGAAAACGGTCATGCGGCTTGAACGTTTCTTCAAGCCTTAATTACGTGTGGAATTTTATGGATTTGGTTAAGAATTGGCCAGAATACAGAATGGTGAAGCTACGCATCCTAGTATGCATTTTTCGGAGTACTTGACTTCTTTGTCACGAGAAGTTTGGTTCCTTCCTTTGGGGTGAGAGACCAGGTTTCTCATCCGTACAGGAGGATCGGCCTTATTATGGTCTTGTATATTCCGAACCTATATACTTCTACTATACTTCTGCTCAGTAATTTAGACATTAGCACCTCTTGTAGCGCTGCACTGCATCGAAGCGTGAACTGAACACGAAGTTCAATTTTTATTTTCTCTCTTATTGGTGTCAGTTACAGTAAAAAAACTACTAAACCGATTATTTTGAAACTTTGTATGTATATAGGGAATGATTCAGAATAAAATATAGACTACTTTTAATCTCGAGACTATAAGTTACGCAGCAGAATCCACGAGACGCGGCTAGTCTAAAACAATATAATAAAGAGGAAACATTTGTGTTTATATTTATGTTTTCGCACAATTAACTGTACCAATTGCAAATATTATTTCACCATTAGATAGGCGCATTTTCACTGAGTGACAAAGTCAAAGTCAAAGTCAAAACTTTTATTTTCCGAATTGGCCTCTTTCGAGGCACTTTTAAAACATCATAATTATTTTTTTTTATTTACCACCGATTCGGAAGGCTGTCTTTACCGAGAAGAACCGACAAAGGCAATATAGGGGAAATAACATTATGCTACGTGAGCAAAGCCGCGTGGAACAGCTAGTTTGTTATAATTTGCAGGTAAATGTGAATGGTGAACCAAACTGTGGCTCATTAGCACTCCGCTAATGATGGAGCTCATTTGAAGCGCAATTACTTTTTACGGAGACACGATTTTGGTGTGTTTTAGGGCAGAGCACTTGTAGCATTCTTAATGATAATTTTAGGTCAAAAAGAGAGGCCGCTGAAGGCCTGAACTTCTTTTCTTTTAATAATTATTTAATATTCCTTCCGTTATTTGAAAACTGACATCAATGTTGTAACATCTATCTTACATATATAAAACAAAGTCGGGTTTGTTACAACACTTATAACTTGAGATCTGCTGGACCAATTCGACAGAAAATTCGTGGGGAGATAGATTAGGGCCAGGAGAATTACACATCTCACAGGAACGGGCTTAATACGCGGGTGAAACCGCGCTGGTTCTTTATAAATATTCTGTGACATTTAACACAACGCCATCTAGTCTTAAACTAAGCAAAGCTTGTACTATGGATACTAGACAACTGATACACATGCTTAAACATACTTTTTTGTACACCATACACACTATAG